>WRNY01000069.1:0-147751 GCA_012978405.1 Pseudocercospora macadamiae
TTTTATAGGTATCTACTAAACCTAGAAAATCTAATACTATAGTAATAGGTCGATTATATTAATAAGTTTAGTAAGTATCTAATAAACTATAATATAAGTCTCTATAGCTATAGCTATAAAGCTCTACTTTTAGGCTAAGGTTTAGCGTATTATAGGCCTAGCTAAGCTATATATTTATAACTCTAGCTAGGTACTTATAGTTCTAGCTAGGTACTTATAGCTTAGCTTCTTATAATACTACTAACTATTTTCTTAGATTTAAGTTTATACCTTCTCTTACTAACTCTTAAGTAGGTTAATAATAAACTTAATACTACTAGCTTTTTTCTTATCTTTTATAGTAGTAAGCCTAGACCTAGTAGTTTACTAGTAAAGCTATATATATATATATATATACCTTTATCTCTACTAGGCTATATAATAGCTTTTAGAGGCTAGTAGTAATCTTTTAGAGTTTATTCTAAGAATAGTATTATATAGACTTAAGCCTTCGGATTAGGTAAGATTAGTATTTACTATAGCTAGTAAGCCTTTATAAATATTAAAAGTATCTATTATAAGACTTATAATCTATTATCTTCCTAACTATAGCGCTTCTAACTATATTATAAGATAATCTTTATATAGTAGTTAACAAAAACCTTATTTACTTAGTTAAATATAGCTATATATAAAAGTATAGTAAGTATAGTATCTTAAATCTTTTATATAATCTACTTAGTTCTTCTCTTTTACTATTATTACTACCTTTAACGCTTATAGAGCCTCTTTAGGCTATATTAAAGAAGAAGAAATTATCTTATACTATTAGTACTTAAGGATATAGTAACTATAAGAGTCTAATTATTATCTTAGATAATATAAGCTATATAAATAAGGTCCTTATAGTAAATAAGAAGGATTATATATACTAGATTAGTTATACTAGTATTAATCTAATATTAGAAAAGGCTAATAAATAATATTATAGATAGCCTCTAACTATAAGTACTTCTATAGCTACTAGTACTTAAGACTTATAGTTATTAAAGAAGCTATAGGTACTAAATCTATTATTTAAGCTCTTTATATATATATATAAGATTCTAGTTAATATTTAATAAAAGCGTAGTAAAGTTAAAACTTATATATATAGCGTTACTAAACTACGTAGTAACTAGTAAGTTACTAAAACCTAGATTAAATATAAGACTTATCTTTAAGAGGCTATATTTTCTAAGAAATAGCTACTAAAGCTTATTTTATCTAAAGCTAAGAAAGAAGATTTATAGTACTAGTAGGTCGAGTATTACTTTAGAGAGCTATATCTATACTATAGCGTTAATTAGAAGACCTAGAAGCCTTATCTACCTAGTAACTCTAGCCTATAAGTTAAAAATCTTAAAAAGAAGCTTATTCTTTTCGAAAATCTAGTATAGAATAAATACGCTTATAAGTAGAGAGTTAACGTAGTATATAAAGTCTATAAGACTACTAGACGTAATATACTTAGTAGTCTACTAAGCTCTCTTATTATAAGTAAAGAAAAGCTTTTTAATAATAATCTAGAAATATTCTAATTTCTTATAAATAATCTATAGCTTAATACTATATACGTACTAAAGAAGAAGAAAGCTTAGAGTTTAAGCTCTCTACTAGTAAGTCTAACTAAATTAGCTATAAGTCGACTACTACTATTTAAACTTTTTAAGCTTATACTTATTTTTAGTAAGGATAATATATCTAGCTTATATAAAAGGCTACTAAGTTATAATTTGCTATATTATTAAGAGGCTCTAGATATAAGTCTATAGCCTACTATATTAGCTCTATAAGTATATATCGATCTAACTAGAGATAATAGTAGTAAGCTAAATACTCTAGTAAAGGTATTAAATATTAAGCTACTAATTTAGCTAATAATTATTAAGACTTATAAGCCTAAAGTTCTAGTACTAGTAGTAGTAGAACCTAACTTAAGTACTATTCTTAAGTAGATAGAGCTATATATAGTAGAGCTTAGAACTATAGACTTACTAAAGATTAAGCCTACTATATCTCTAAGTATTAAGCCTATAGTATTACTAAAAGTTAAAGATATAGTATTACTAGAGTTTAAGAATATAGCGTTACCGAAGGTTAAGAATATAGTATTACTATATATTAAGGCTATAGTATTACTATATATTAAGCCTATAGTATTGCTAAGTATTAAGCCTATAGTATTACTAAGTATTAAGCCTATAGTATTACTAAAGGTTAAAAATATAGTATTAGAAAATAAAGCTATAGACTTACTAAATATTAAGCCTACTATATTACTAAGTATTAAGGCTACTATAGTACTAAGTAATAAAGCTACTATAGTACTAAGTATAAGAGCTATTATAGACTTATAAGTAAATTAGCTAACTTAGAAGTAACGTTAAAAGATACTTATAAAGCCTTCTTTAATAGAAATAAGAATATAGTATAGGCAATAAGCTATATATCTAGATAATATATAGAAGTAAGATAGCTTCTAAAAGCTAAAAAATATTTATTAGTAGTATTTATAGAAATAGTAGTCTTATATATAGAAGTTAAATAAAGATCTTTATTATAAATAGTCTTAATATTTACTAAGGATAAAAAAGAAGTAAAAACTTACTAGTTATATAGTAGACTTACTACTACTACTATAGCTAGTAGTATATTTATTTTAATACTACGCTATATATAAATAGTATAGAAGCTAGTAGCCTACTTATCTTTTTTATACTAATTATATATCTATAAACTAAGATCGTTAAGCTAAGCCTTTATATCTACTATATTAGCTTTTATAACCTCTATATTAGCTTTTATATCTATCTATTCTCTTTTAAAGATAGTAATATAAGTACTTAGAATACTATAATTATTATATTTATACTTACTTACTAGCTACTTATCTACTATAGGCGTAGATAGCTTAACTTCTAGCTTACTATTATTAGAGTTATCTTTAAGAGTAATATATTTCTTAGCTAAGTAACTCTTTCTACCTATATACTTATATAAAGCGTATTAATAGACCTTAGAGTTATCTATAAATACTATATAGTTATATAACTTTCTAGTATACTTACTATAAACTATAGTAGTATATTTACCTATAAGTCTATTAGTATAAGTATTAGAGTAGTAGTAAGCCTTTATACTTTTAGAAGTTTCTATAATATAGCTAGTAATATTAAACTTATAGATATTATTTAATATATTCTTATAGGTTTTTTAGTCTAAAGACTTACTAGCTTTAAGCTAAGCCTACTATTACTTATTACTATAGTACTAGAAATTACTATTATTAGTAGATTCTAGCTAATAAAAACTACTATAAGTCTATTAGTATTAAGCTATTATAAAAAGTAAGTTACTTATAGCTAAGAAGCTAGCTAAAAGACTAGCTAAGAGACTAGCTCTAGCTATATATCTACTATCTTAGATACTTTTTCTTAAGTTAACTTAGCTTTAGTAGTAGCGATAGATATATTATTATTATTAAGTATTATATCTAGCTATACGTACGACTACTCTTTAGTCTAAAGTATAGTAACTTATATAGTATATTACTAAAGCTAGTATCTATCTTTAATTTATACGTAATTACTAGCTTCTATATAAGTATATAGTAATAAAGAAGATAGAGTTATTACTATCTATATAAAGACTCTTAAGATACTTACTACTATTATTAGTATTTACTTTATTATTATAAAGTACTTACGTATACTTATAATACTATTACGCTAGAGGTAAGTTTAGACTTATATTATGCTACGCCTTACTATTATTAGGTTAAAATAGATACTATTATATCTCTATAGACTTATAGAACTAAATAATAGTAAGGCGCGGCTATCTTACGTTATATTAATAGCTATAGAAGTTATTATTATATTTAGAGAGTAAAGTGCGAGTATAGTAGCAGACAGCTAATTGGAGGTTATAATAGCTTTATAAGCCTAGGCCACTGCCCGAGAGCCGATACTCCACTTCGTTCAGCGCTTGGCCGATGACGGCGGGCGCTTATTACGCTTATGCAGCATTGAAGGATTCAAGTGGAGTACAGCAACAAGCAGCTCTCTCTTTCACACAATAACGCAATCTGTCTGTCCACGCGTTCTTCAATGCTCCGAAGAGATCCAAGATCCAGGAACGCGAAGTGCAGGAGGTCTCTGAAGACCATCTTGCGGATACATCATCATGACTGCTGGGAAACGCCGTGAGAGAAAGCTGCCTGTGCAGCAGTTGTCGATTCTTGGTAAGTGGGACACCGCCCAGCACCAATGAGCTGTGGAAAGATGGTCAAGGACGATGCAGTAGCTCTGCAAGTAGACCAGGAAGATATGCGAGGAATCAGCAAGACGGAGACGCCTGCAACAAATCTCAAGCCCCCATACAACAAATTCATAGACACCTTACTGACAGAACAACTTCTCAGCAATATGCCGTTTCGCCGAACCCATAGCGTCAACCTCCCTCTACCCATACCTCCCTGAAATGGTCGAATCCTTTCAGATTCCACAAAATGAAGTCGGAAAATGGGCAGGAATCTGTGCAGCAGTCTTTTCTCTATTCCAAGCACTCATGGGCATTCCCTGGGGCCGCTTCAGTGACAAGTACGGCCGCAAACCCGCCATCCTCCTCGGTCTGACGAGCACCATGCTTACGTCCCTCGTCTGGGGCTGCAGCAAGAGTTTGCCTATGGCTATCTTCGCCAGAGCCATCGCAGGTGCAGGGAACGGCAACGTTGGGATTATAAGAACGACAGTCGCCGAGATGGTACCATTCAAAGAGTTACAACCCAGAGCATTCAGTATTATGCCTTTGGTGTGGAATGTTGGAAGTATCTTTGGCCCAACAATTGGTGGAGCTTTGGCAAACCCATTCAACGTCAAGCCTGGAGAGAGAAGAGAAGGAGGAAATCTATTCGAGAAGTTCCCGTACCTGCTCCCGAATCTGGTGAGCGCTTGCTTCTTTGCATTTGGCATAAGCATAGGAATATTGTTCCTGCACGAGACATTGGAGAGTGTACAAGGAAGACGAGACTACGGCCTGGTTCTCGGACACAAGATCACCAACAGCGTAAACAGAACAATGATCAAGATCGAAGAATTCCTGCACCTACGGAAAAAGCGTGAAGAACCATACACGAACGGCGAAACCGATCCTTTGCTCAAACGAGTTAAACCCATCGACGACGACGAATCCAGTCTCCCCTTCGAAACAAAGCCCAAACTCGCAGCTCCAGGGTGGCGAGAAGTCCTCAACCGCCAAGCAGTAATCAACCTAATCGTCTACACCCTCCTCGCCATGCACTCCATGGCCTTCGACCAACTAATCCCAGTCTACATGCAACACGACAGCATCAACGATCCTGACGGCGACTCAACACCCTACTCCCCACCCCTAAAATTCGCCGGAGGTTTCGGCCTCAACCACTTCCAAATCGGCCTCATGTCAACCGGCTACGGAATCGTAGGAATGCTAATCCAATTCTTCGTATTCCCACCCTTGGCACGCCGCTACGGAATCCTATTCTGGCTCAAAGTCGTGGCCATAGGATTTCCAATCATTTACTTCATCACACCGTTCACCGCCTTACTACCAACCACAAGATCACAAGTCGGATGCATGTTCACTATGATGATGTTCAAATGTCTCATGGGTATATTCGCCTTCCCATGCTCTACAATCCTCCTCACAAACTCAGCTTCCAGCCTCCGAACCCTAGGAACACTGAACGGCTTCGCAACCTCAGTCTCAGCAATCGGTCGAGCAGCCGGACCAGCCATGACAGGAGCCATAATGTCCGCAGGAGTAAAAGCAGGATATGTGATCGCACCATGGTGGTTTCTAGCAGCAGTAGCGATCATCGCAGCAATTCCAGTTTGGTGGTTAGTCGAAGGAGAAGGGTTCGGTGGAGATGACGATCATGTCAGTGATGAAGAGGAGGAAGAGGAAGTGGAAGAAGCATTACAAGCTGCTGCGATTGAAGGCGGAGCACAGGCTGCTGGGAAAGCACCATTCCCTCCGCAAGAAGAGGAAGAAGAGCATGAAGAGCGAGCGTATGGTGGTTTGGCGCCATTGAGCAGGACGAATACGACTGCTTCTACGGCCATGATGAGTGATGATGAATTAGACTCTGCTGGACCTGCGACGAGGAGTAGGAGAGCTTCGGGTGTAGCAGGAGATCCTGATGCACCCCCGTTGAGTCGCAGGAATTCGAGAAGGGTCATGAGAAGGATTTCGATACCTTTTGGTATGGGAGAAGGCATTAGTCGGAGGTATAGTAGTAATCTTGGTCAGAGTTTTGGGAGTGCGGGTGGACATCAGTGATTGCATTAGCGAGGCGTTAGTTTGGGTGGATGGATTGTGAATGTATGCATATTGTTGGGTGTAGATTATGAGGAATGTCACTTTTGATTCTGCTGTTGTACTTGATCTCATCCGAGACGTTTTCGGTGGCAGACGACTAGCTGAGTAGCACTGCATGACCAGGGCCAAGAAAGAGAGTGACGATTCTTCTCAGCACTCCAGTGTTCATGTCGTCCCATTCAGAGGTATCACCGAGTAGCTTTCACTGGCAGACCAGCACCGCGCCGGTGCGCGAGCTGTGCTTTGCGTCGCCCAACGAGCCAGACTCGATGCCGTAGAGTATATCCATCCAGTACAGAGAGCGGTTGTCGCGGTGGTGCGCCAGACCTCGTTGGTCGTCCCAATGACATCGATGTGGCAGCTGGTTGGCTTCGCCTGTAGGCAAAGAAAGCACTTCCTGCAGGCCTTGGACTTGAGCCATGGGGCGGCCACTCAAGAGGAGTGCTGAGAAGAGTTGGCTTGAATGTCCAGATGCACGTCGTCGTATCATCCGCCTTCTTCGAGTGTCGGCGAACTGCCAGAACATGTGAACGGGAACTTGAACGATAAGTGAACAAGACAAGACAGTGGGTAACCTCGACAAATCTTCAATAGAGTGGCGGATTATCTCATCCCTCATCCAACTATATGCATCGTTCGCAATTTGAAGTCTTCGTAAGACATACCTCATCCATCCATCCAGACCTCGGGCATGCATGCCAAGTTACATACTCATCTAGATCACGGCCGTTGAACTTCGTTACTCATGCCTGTGCGTGCGGTCCTGTAGATGCGAGAAGTATGCCGACAATCTGCTGCCACCTCTGTAGATACGCCTGAAAATGCCCAAAATTCTCAAAAGTCATCAACGCAATATCCCCAACGCAGCCAATTCTAGAAGCGCGTAAGGTATTGACGCAGCCGATCTCGAGAACGAGATCTTGGCGAAGATCCTCCTTCATCATCAAATCTTGGCTCGTACGCTGGCGTATCGTATGCAGGTGGAGCCTCGTTTGGAGGGATAATGCTGTTGTATGCCGGAGGAGCATCTGTATCATCCACAGCACGGCGCGGATGTAATGGACGTCTTGGAGGCAGTGTACCATTCTCAATATCGTCCATGTGGCGAGCAAAAAGGCTGACGAAAGGTGTCTGGCCATGACCAGGTGAGGCTGGTGGAGATCTTGGAGGTGGCGATCTCCTGGTATCTGGCTGCATAGCCGTAGTTTCTTGAGCCCTAGCTTCTTGTGCTTCCAATCGCGCCTCTTCTGCCTTGTCATGCGCCACCTCACGGTCTACATCAGTGCTGATGTTGCTGCTGGAGCTTGCGGTGCTACTGGTACTGCGTCTTCTGGTGAAGTCCGTCATCCATCTTTCGCGCTCTCTTCCTTCCATGACTAAGAAGCATACCCATTCGCTCTGACTCAGCTCGTCTGGTTCGATTTCGCGCATGCGGAGTTGACTTGCGGCGAGGTGGCGACGTTGAATGGACATGGGTCGGTTCGTGACTGCTTCGACTTGTAATGCGCCGAAGCCGCCAGATCTGATTGATGGGGTATTGTACATGGCGGACCTTCTGGTCCTGTTTCGTGAAGGCATGGTGGCGGTATCGTTGGCGAATATGAGTGTGCCTTGTGCGAATATTGGCATCCAGGTATATGATCAAGTAGCTTGCTTGCGGGAATCAAAGAGGACAGAGTCAGTCAGTTGCCCTGCCGCTACCCAAGAGTCCAGTCGCCGGATGACAAGCGCACACGAGGAGGTCGCGTGGTATCCACACTTGGCAGTCGAGTCGATTGCAACCACCCACAATATTGGGCCTGTAAATGTCACCCGCACGGCTTCTCTTTCTCTTTCTCGCCTGCTCGGGTGAGCACGATGGCAATCCTTTGGCGATTGTCCGCGAATGAAGGGCGGAAGGCTAGCGATACCAGAGGCTGCGAGAGCCTAGACCTGCAGGTACACCTGATATATCTAC
This sequence comes from Pseudocercospora macadamiae, assembly GCA_012978405.1. Lineage (NCBI taxonomy): Eukaryota > Fungi > Ascomycota > Dothideomycetes > Mycosphaerellales > Mycosphaerellaceae > Pseudocercospora > Pseudocercospora macadamiae. The sequence continues at coordinate 8,339 of WRNY01000069.1, forward strand.
CCCGCTACTGTACGCACGACGCTCCACTCCGACGAGAAGGGTAGGTGGCTATCAAGTGGGGTTCGTGTGCTGCGGGTCCGGATGAAGTCAGTCAGCTTTGGGGGCGACGACCACGAGTGAATGATCTCGCGAAGGAGAATTGAATATCATGAGTAGGCATTCTCAAATCGCGCTTTTCGTCCATCATGGCTAGTCGACGGGCAAGCGTCACGATGGCGGGCAAGTGCTGATGTGGGTGGGGGAAGTAGTGATACAAGCGATATCGGGTATCGATTCGGTGGTTGAAGCACGAAGTCACTTTCACGTTTCCAGCTGCCCGCGGAAGTGAGGGACTTGGCACAATTTTCACATTTCATGGCATGCATTCCAAGACTTCTTGGTCTTTCGACTTTCAGAAGTCGTTGATATGCCAATAATGTAGCAGGAAAGGTACAATCACATGCAATCACAGGTCGGAGCTTCTTCCTCGTTTGGGATCACAGTGGAGCAAGAAGTGGTGGAGCCGTATGGAGAAACCAACCAGCCACTCCAACATAGCAATCGGACGAGACGACAACAAGATCTCGGATAAACATAAACGAGTCGTAAATGCAATATGCTGTATTCATTCTACAACCTCGCCAAAGGCCCATCACTCCTCACAACTCCCAAACAAGCCTTAGTAATATCCTTGACGCTATTACATCCAGTCAATTGCATACATCGCTTGAACTCATTATACAAAGTATCAAGCATAAGCTCAACACCCTTCTCGCCATCGTAAGCCAGACCCCAAAGCGCAGGTCTTCCGACCCAGCAGCATTCGGCTCCAAGAGCCAGGGCTTTGAACATGTCGGTTCCACTGCGGATGCCTCCATCGATGTGGATTCGGAGACGACCAGCTGCGGCTTCAACACATTCTGGGAGAGCGTCTATGGTAGCTGGAACGCCGTCTAATTGTCGTCCGCCGTGGTTTGAGACCTGAAAATATGTGAGTATATGTTCTCATGCGATCACTAGGGTGCGGAAGACTCACGATAATCCCATCGCAACCCATCTCAATCGCTTTGAGCGTGTCCTCCGCTGTCAAGACTCCTTTGATCCAAATCTCCATCTTAGTATTCTTCCTCAACCAAGGGATCTCTTCAGCCCAAGAATGCGCATCCTGATTCAAGGACATGAACCCTGTATCATGAGTCTGCTTTCGAATCGTCTCACTGTCCCATCCTAGAATCGGGAAGCCGAGCCCATCTGGTGTTCGAAAGTCGTTACGCCATTCGTTATATCTCACTCCAAGCACCGGAGAGTCTGCAGTCAGGAATATTGCAGTGCAGCCTTGAGATTCTGCTTGGCGTATGATGCTCAATTCCAATTCGCGATCCTTGAGAGTGTACATCTGCATGACATGCTTCATGCTCTTGTCAATGCTGAGTCCTGCTTTGCGGATGTCTGCAATTGAATAGTTTGCGAAGCTCGAAATACCCATGTTGATACCTTTCCGTGCGCAGGCTCGAGCAGTGGCGATTTCGCCATCTGGATGGGCAGCTGCTTGGATTCCAGCCGGGGAGATGGAAAGTGGGAAAGAGATGTTGCGGCCGAAGACTGTGGTGGAAGTATCGCAATCGCGGACATTGACAAGTACTCGTGGCCGTACCCGGTATTTGTTGTAAGCTGTGGTGTTCTCGCTCACGGTGATCTGATCAGTGGAGCCTGTTATGTCGTCCAATGATCAGTATTTGGTTCGGACGAAAGGTCGGAGTGGTGTGCTCGAACCTGAGTTGTAGAATTCTCTCACGCCTGTGTCCAAACGCTTTGAAGCTTCATCGCGCAAGTCGTTGATGCATAGTATTTTGACATCTTGTGGGCTTGCCGGGATGGGCACTGGCTGGCCGGCCATGATAGTACTTTGTACTTCGAAGTCAAAGAGTCTGGTATGGCCGTTCCTGTCTTGTGGTGACTCGCCAGTCTCTCAAATACGTTCCTCAATGCCGGCCACAATAAATGGCTGCTGCAGAGGACGAGGTATATGCAGTAGAACTTCGGCCGCCGCAGGGCGTAGACTACTTCGTATTGTACTGCAGATAGCTTCCGGAGTGGAGTCTTATCTTTCGAGCTTGCCCAAGCTGCTCTTCAAACTCCAATGCTCGGCCGGTCTTTCAATGCAGTGTAGCATCATGATATAGAGCATTTCGCCAGGTCATGTGAATTTATGCCTGGAAGCTGCACGAAGGGCGCGCATGATGCGCGACAAGGCCGACAAGCTGCCTGCCCTACATCTCGCTCAGCGCCGCCTCTTGGTCAGCCCGTAGGATTCTGGTTCCGAGTCGAAGCTGTCGCGCCTCTTTCTCTTGGACGTTGCGGCGCGCTGAAAGATGCTGACTGGTGGTACAGAGTCTTCCATGCAGATATCCGAGGAAGAATCAGTATCGCTGTGGCCGTCGCTGCCAGGCTCCCAGTTGTCTAGAACCTGCCCGGAGATGCAGATGGTCGGGATCTCCAGATCGGTTGTCGGCTTGGGGAAGAGAAAGCCGAGAAGGGCAGAGCGCGAGAGAAGCGCGAGTTGGTTCAAAGAAGGCATATTGAAGGTATGGTATTTGGATGAGTAGTAGAGAGTGTAGATGATGAAGAACGTGTGTTCGCGTCGCGCGTAAAGTGGTTCAGGCACAGTAGTATCGACACGATCGTTCATTCGCGGTTCGGCATCTCAGCAGATCGCGCGAGGCAACGTCTTACCTCTTTTCTTAAATACTCTCGGCCCCAACTGTTCTCCTGATCAGCCCAGATTTGGCGTTTTCGTGGAAGCCAGCCATCCTTTTCTTTGCAGACTATCGACGGAGAAGCGAGATTGAGTGTCAGATGCCAAATTTAGCATACGGATCACCACGTTGTAGGGATTTCAGCCGGCGATCGGCTTCGTTGGAGCCGTTCCTGGGCGAAATACAGCCAATAATCGATATGCATTTTCCGATGATGTGTACTGCCAGACCGGGGTAGCTCTGCAGCCAGCGTGGATTTGCAGGAGGAAGCACAGAAAGTGTGAACGTTGTCCGGAAACATGCACGGCTGAGCGCCCGTGAAAGTCAGCACGACTCGGAGGGCTGATTACAGTAGATATTGGTTGGGACCCTCTCCTGAGTTTGTTTCGCTTGCCCTCTGTACACGTTCACCTTTCTTCAATATCCCTACAGAACAGCTAAACACAATCACTTCAAACATTATTACAGCGCAACGGCCATCATGGGAAAGTGAGTACCTACAGAAATCTATCCCAGTGAAGAGGTGGAATAAGGGTTTACGGCTAGGTGGACATTGAAGAATGAATGCAGGCCTTCATGGCTACGCTTACACCTCCGAAAGACAGTACGGCCAGCGTGCTTGAAGTTGCAGCTGGATCATCAGTCTCCATTGGGAATTAGGAGACGATACAGCTTTTGGGCGACTTTCATCAGCCCTCAGCTGAATGAAATGCACACTTCTCGACATCTTCAGCTAACAACATCTCCCACAGACCAGTGCATCCAGCGACCGTCCACTTCCCCATCTCCTTCCTCTTCCTCGGATATGCTCTCGACACCCTCAACCATGTCCGCACCAGCCTACCAAACACCGTCTCCTCCAGCCTCGCCTCTCCCAACGACATGACCCGCGCATCATACTATCTCCTCTCTCTAGGCCTCATCACCGCCATCCCAGCCGTTGTCACCGGAGGCCGCGAGCTGATGATGATGCTCAATAAGCAAGGCATGAAAGACGCAGACGGCACCGTAAAGCCCAAAGTCAAAGCCGCATTCGCCCACGCAGTCTTCAACGACGTCGTCCTCGCCGTGAGCACATACATCTGGTACCACAAGCGAGCAATCGCAAACGAGACGCTCAAAATCAAAGGCAACGTCGAGTCTGCATACGCACCAAGCAAGGGCATGGTGATTGCCGGCTGCATTGCTACAGTACTCATGCTCATGGCCGCCAATATCGGAGGAGTCCTCACGTACAATTTCGGCGTGGGATTCTCGACTATCAGCAAGCCGAAAGAGGGTAAGAAGATCTAGATATACCTTACCCTCATTGCAAGAGGAAGAGTGCTGATGTGGAATTACGATAACAGTCAACCTACGAGCCGGAAGATATGCGGATGATTTCCCGCTTAAGAAGCAGGTCAAGGAGGCAGAAGTGGCTGGAAGTCAGTATGCCAATCTTTCTGCGTGGACAAGTGGGACTTCTGGTACGCCAATTTCGCATAGCAGCTAAGGAGATGAGATTCTCGTGCATGTAGAACATAATGCTAAAAGTTGATTTGTTCTTTAGCACATTTGCAAACTCCTGCTGTTCCTACTCCACCACCTTCGAGATAGCAGCTCCGAGAGTCTGTTGCGGCATTGGTGCAGGATGTGGAAAGGAACGCGGTAATCAGAGCGGCTAAAGGAACGAGGGATGAGGATTGAAGAATGGAAGAAGGACGTGAAGGATTAGCGGGCGTTTTACGCTGTATTGGTGTTCTCTATGGTAGCACAGAACATGTACGCTTGGTCAATGCCTATTTTCACCGAGCTCGACAATTGGACGTGCACCTTCTACTCGAGGATAGACACAGCAGAGCAGCTGCCACCAGGAGGCGATATCCTGGTCTTTCTGGCTGGCCAGGTCGAGACTCAGACTGTTGTGAAGAAGCCCTTTCGGTACGGCAACTCAGGCCGAGCCAACGACATATGCAGAGCCCTTGTTGGACAATTCGTATGCCCTAGGCTGATCCAAGTTCAGACACGCAGAAGACACCAGCACAGCTTCTTCAACACACTCGAGGTAAGACGGCATAGCGCTTTGGAGAGCAATGGCGGTGTGAGGCTGCGTTTCAGCTTACCTCCGCAAATGTACTACTATTTGCCGAACACTGTCATGCTTCGCATTATACATCTATAGAGAACCGCTAGCGGTGACTTTGAGGAGCTTGAATGTATGTGCTTGCGCGAGGCTTCACTCACCTGCTCACATTGTCACAGGCACGTCAACTGCAATCACTCTGCATCCATCAATACTACGCTGCCCACTTCACAGCTTCGCCTCCCGTCCCAGAGCCTCCTCTCGTGATACAACCTCCAGTCGTCTCGGTCCTTCTCGCTTAAAGTCCACCAGCACACACTGTTCCATATTCCCAGCCCGTCCACTATCCATCAACTCCGGCCCCGGCTTATGCAAAGCCAAAACCTGCTTCCCATCCTCCCTCTTCGTCTTCGGCGGCATAGTCTGCGGCGAAATAACCATATCCGTCCAAGGCGGATTCCCAGACTTCACAAACTGCACCAACCTCCTGCGTCTAGCTTCCAACTCCTCCCTCGGCACAACATCCCTCGAAATCGAACCATAATCCGTCGGCGCCTTCAACCCATCAAAATGCTGAGCAACTTGATGAAGCAAGAAGAACTGAGGCGGAAACAAAATAATCCTTCCCTCCTGCGCAAGTCGACACCAAGCACTCGCAGGCAGAAATCTCGCTGTCGTATGTTCTTTGCCACCATCAGTCGTGGGACTGGGTATACTAACCTCAGCCTCACTATCCGCCTGACCTTCAGAAATCGGAGTCGAAGAAGACAAAGTCGGTAAGAAATACAAATACATCTGCGTCGTAAACCTCTTCGGAACATTCGTCGGCGTGATCCATCTCGTAAAAGGTATAAGACCATCTAAATCCGCCCTCCCACCTTTCTGCGCCAACCATTTCGGAAAAGGCACCTCACTAGAATGAACTAATCTCCTCCCCTCCTCACGCTCGGTTTCAGGGACTTCGATCAATCTTCCAAACCCATTATTTCGCGCGAGCAAAATTCCAGATTCTTCGAAAGTTTCTCGAATTGCTGCCATGCGGTAGACTTCGCTATCTTCATGTCGGCCGAATGCGGTGGGCTCTGGAGCACGGCCGTCGTGGAATTCTGAGACGTTGCCGCCGGGGAAGACATGGGCTGAGGGGAATGAGGAGGATTGTTTTACTCTTTGGAGGAGGAGGACTTGGTTTTGAGGGGATATGACTAGGACACTTGCGCTGGGTCGAGGGATTGCTGGGGCTTTTTTGCCTTCTGCTGGGTTGGTGGAATAGGAGCGGACGGAAGTTCCGGCTCTTTTTTCTTTGGGTGGCATGATTGTTGGGCTGTAGTATTCTTCTCCGGTTTGATGCTGATGGTGTTGTTCTTGTTGTTTGTGGTTGTCTTGCTGGATTGCCTCGGCTATTCGAGAAGGTTGGGAGGATAGCGGTATGGAAGATATGCTGAACGCACGCAGGCTAGTTGGGAGTTGTATTATGTTTCTGAGATGGAGTGTGAGAGGTCTATGCGCGCTGATGGAGGACATATCAGTGACGAGTCAACGTGGTCGAACAGGTGTTGGCAGTGACATATTCAATTCGCTCCTCGTTCCTGGAGGTCGGCAAGGAGGGGAAGTTTTGCCGAGCCGAGGCCGAGCGCAACATTCACTTCGCGGTTTGCTTTCGCGTTCTCCCTTTACATGTGAAAGCGTTCATCGCTGCTGCTGCTGTTCCATCAAATCCTTACTGTCCGCCATATGTGTGATAAAGCATTCTCTAATTCCTCCTTCATTCGTACCGCAGCTTGCCAGAAAGCAGTGAGAAATTGCGTTCGGCCTGCCTCGGCAACCACAGCCGGCGTCGGCCGTGGATGATTACCCGCCATTGTTGGTATTCGACTTTTGAGTAGTTGATTCCAGGTCATGGTTCTATGCACGAAGTCTCCTGGTAACAACTTCATCAATCGCTTCAGAAGCACATTAATCACCCTACATCATGGCACCCAAACCATACTTCGACTCAAAAGGCGAAGTCCTCAGCTTGATCGAATACATGCGATTGGAGAAAATCGACGATTGGAAATACAGATCGGTGGCTAAAGCATATGAGCCCACAGGCGGAGCGAATGGGGCATATGGAGGCTTCATATATGCCTTATCTGCGTGGGCAACAGCACAAACCGTAAAGCCCGGCCTCATAATTCACAGCGTCAGTGGCAACTTCATTCTCGGTGGCATACCCAAGGAGCACTTCACGCTCGACGTGAGTTTGATCCGAGATGGAGGCAACTACAGCACAAGATACGTCACCGCAACACAGAGTAAAGGAGTCTGCTTCACCGCCCTGGTATCATTCAAGCGATCCGAGAAAGCTCGAGTAGAGATGCAAGACTCTCTGGATATCCACAAAGAATTTGGAATTGCTCTACGACATGCGAAGACTCCATTCGATCACCAGGAATCTCCGAGCATGGGCTCCCAATGGTTTACGGAAGTCTACCTACCTCAGCATCCCGAGCATTATAACCCTCTTCCAGCTCTACATCTAAGGCAGGCGAATATGACTGCCTACAACGCGAGACGACGTCCCATAGATCGAAGGTCACTGGCATTCTACTCTCTTCGTGGCAGAATACCAAAAAGTACGAACGCAAACCTGCACGCTATCGCACATCTCTTCGCTTCAGATCGGAATTCTTTATTCGTGATACCTCGACATATGGATCTGGGTATGGAGCTTAAACGGACTGCTTCGCTCTCGCATACTGTTATCTTCCATGTCGATGCCGAGCAATTGTTCATGGCAGATGAGCCGGTCGGTAGGAATGCTAAGTCTCCGCCAACTGAGGCACCAGAAGGAGAAGATTGGAGCAGCGAAGCAGATGAGAGTCAGCGGAAATGGTTTGTACAAGAAAGCTGGACGACCAGAGTTGGAGGTGGACGAGGACTGCATCATAGCCGGCTGTGGGACCCAGATACAGGGGTGCATATTGCTACGACGTTACAGGATGGATTGGTTAGGTTTGGAGATGGGCCTGAGGTTAAGCTTTAGAGGAACTAAATACTGTAACCTGGAAACTATTGACGTACAGGCGTAGAAATAAATGAGTCTTTGCTCCCGGTCAAATCAAAATTCATGCGGCTTAGCTGCTTGATCAACTTTCCGCCAGATTGCAATTTCTGACGGCGTTCAACATGGTGCCTGCCACCAGAGACTCTCTTGGTCCAATGGATGCCCTGGGCACAACTTCTTAGGCAGCCTTCCAGTTTCTGTGACACTCGTCAAGCTCCTTTGGCTATCCTCAATGGGCCCTCCATGCGTGCGTTGAAATTCTTCCATATCTTTGACAAAAGCCTAATCGGGTGATTCGGCAGCAAATCCTCTGACTCATCGTGGGAGTCTTTGCGTTGCAGGCGAAATGGGATTCTGTCTAGGACGAGAATTCTGTTCAAGCCTTGAACCGCTTCGTCGTCTGTGCTACGGCCTTCACTACAACTCTGGGTGTATACATTTCTTTCGGGCGTGGTTCTGTGTGTGGCCAGGTGATCGAGATTATACATTCTCAGCTGATGATGCATCGTAATGTTCGCCAGGGTCATATCATTCACCTATGGAAGACCAATGCAGCATCTCTTCTCATGCCTCGATGCAAATACTTGAGCCAAGGGCTTCTCAGAACGACATGAATTGCTTGGTGTCAGGCTTTCCAAAGAGACAGCGAAGTTTCACGTAAGGCATGCTTGTGGATCTCCGGCTTGCTGTCTCAAGAAGTCGGACCCCCAATGCAGGATCACAACCAAAACGTTTTGAAGCCAATATCTTCCTCGTCAGCACGCGGAACATCAGGAAGAGCCTGAGATTCAGAACGTATACTCGAACGTGGAGAGAAGTTGTACCAATGCTCCGCTAACCCAATAATATCACCGATGACCTGCCCATTACTGTCATCGGTCGGCATTCTGTACCACAATCTCACCAACGGCGCCTCCTACAGACTTCTTCATCCGCTCTTCAATCCTCAACGTGCTGCCTCTCGAAGTCCGCATAGCTGTCGCGGATGTTGAGCAGGTATCGAAATTTTCGGTGGATGTATTGTTGATGCTCTGGCAGCCCTCCTTCAGAGCAGAATAAACAGATTGATGGAATTCAAAGCGACCAGGACAGTTTGGTACCAGACCGGGTGATACGAGGAGAGGACAAGGTTTGTGAGCAATGCACAGCTCACCCTAACTGGAGTCAGAAAGGCCCATCTCTATTCAGAGCTAAATTCGATTGGTCTCGGAATACGATACGGGCGGCCTGATATATGGCCCGCGAGGAGAGTTTCGTACCAGTCTCGAAGCATAACGCAAATAGTCTGCACTTCCACACTCCGCTTCCAATGGCGGATGGGTGTTGGGTGAAGTGTCCTTCCTGGATAGCTTTAAAGCTATTAGGTGTTGTCTCAATGTCGCGAAGAAGAGTGAAGGTATTCTTCCATGGAGTGCAGTATGTCACAACTTTGTTCAACGAGATTTCACAAAGGTTTCTACAATGTACAATTCCACAGTTGTGACGAAGATACATGTAGTGGCCTCTAGAGAGTTGATGAAGGTAAATCTCACCACGTGATGAGAGGATGTCATTCTCGTGCATCACTTAGAAATGCAGCCAACTGTACCTTCATAAGGTCGTTCGCATATCCAGACAGCCAGTCTAGATGTTATAAGCCGAGAGGTACACATCCCTTCCGAGCCAAACAGTCTTACGGATGTGAAGATGGTTCCAGGTGCACAAAAAGCCGAATCCCGCCATGTCCTCCCGATCAAGATGTTTACTCGCCTCAACAAGGGAATCGCTTCTACCTCCAAGAGCTCATCGTTTTTCTTGCGCCATTCTTGAAGCTTATCAAAGACCTCTTTCGCCTTTTCATGGCCGGTGTTGATACTAGACCAAGAATCACCTGTTCAAACAGTAGGCCAAGTTCAATCCGAATCATCCAACGTGAACAATACTCTGGCGAAGTGATAGAGCCCCAGTAACTCAACTTGATCACCTAGCCTGTTCAGTTTCAGAATGGATACCAATATAGACCAAGTTGCACGAGATCTTGTGTGCGTAGCAAGGTTGGTAGTCCGGGAAGCTGCTAAGTGAGCGTGAACGATGTAACTAGAAATGAGGGCTCAAGCATTGTAATATCGTCCCGTGGCATTGCGGTGCGTAGTTTCGTGGTCGTGTTGGCCTGTAGGGCTCTCTTTGAAGTTCCGCCGTTCATTTTATCTCTGCTCCCGTCTGCTGCGCTTCCTCTTCCTGCTCGATCTTGCTCTTGAGGTCGTCCTCGAAAAACAGCAGATGGTGCATTGTGATCTCGTCCTGCGGCATCTGGTAGCACAATTTATCGACTACTGCGGTAGAGATGTGCATTGGTGCTCCCTGGCTTGTATATGGCCGCACCTTGTCGAGAGAGAAGACTGCGAACTAGCTAGTGATAGCTCTGGTTCTATGATAGGCAAAATTGTCACTGGCGAATGCGGTTGCTAGCAGGGTATCCACCCGTGTACCTTGCGATGGATGGGACGAGCCTAGAGATCAGAAATTTTAGTCTGATTCACACGCAACTGCTTCCCAATCACGAATCCTCAAAGATCTCCGTATTGTACTCAAAGACTCAGTTGAGATATCGTTAGCTGGGAGCATACTGTGACCTTCGAGTCACCATCAGAACAGTGAAAAATTTCACTAATGTGAAACCGGCCGACACCACCTTCTCACTGCTAGGTATAGCTCCAATCATGCGAAGATCTATACGTCATAAGATTTATCGGGTTCCTTCGAGGGAGCGTGGTGTATAGGTCGGAGCTGTGAGAAGAGCCCATCTTTATGGCAATTGAATCATCCAATCTGTTAGACGGATGGACCATCTTCTCTTCTTCGGGCTCAGGCCAGACTTCTGTATGCCGAAGTTCTTGGACTGCCTAAACCATGTCTTTGCTGCCGGTGAAAGAATGGGGCGGACTTCGAGATCTTCGTCGCTGCTGCAGTCGACGAATGCATGAATGTCGTTGAAGATGAGGAACTTGAGAAAGGATTCTTCCAATTCGCCTCCTAATGTCTGACCGAGCTTCCTTTTGATGAATTCGAGGTTGCCGAAGGCGGTGAATTCTCCTTTGTCGAAAGTCAGATGCTGACCAATGCCGAGGCGCATTACGATCTTTGGTGTAGCATGGCGCTGTGTTGCGGCATACTGGTTGAAGAGACCTTTGATGACTTTAATGTCGAGGAGGGCGCGGCGCAATTGGGAGACTGTCTGGTCCTCAGGGCCACTACAGTCGACGAAGGCATCTAGGTCGTTGAAGATGAAGAATTTGTGGAAGCATTCTTCAAGTTCTCCTCCAAATCTCTAACCAAGCTTTTGCTTAATGGGTTGGAGTTCGTCAAAAGCCGTGAATGCGTCGGTGTTGCTGGCGTTGTGGAAAGTAAGATGTTCATCGGCGGCGAGACGACGACGGTCACATCTTGCTGCAGTATCATGTCATAGATGTTGTCGCGGATTTCGCGTGGAAAGGTTCCAAATGGGATGGCCACTACGATGTCATGAGCAGTCTCTTGTTCGTAGCATGGGCGCGGAAAGGTGCTCACTGATGTCCTGTTGGTACGTAGCGTCCAGCAATGTGACTTGGATGCGGTAGATCACTAAAGAACCCAGCAGACCTTGCCTTCACAAGCCTGTCGACATACTTAGACAGCCAGTCCAGATATTATCAGCCGAGAAATGGACTTTCCAATCGAGTTATCTGGAAAGACTTACTAACGTGAATTTGCCCAACACCACTTCATCAGTCGTATCGCTCTCATGACTCGCAAGTCCATCATTCACAAGACTCGCTGGATCCCATTAAGGTAGCCTAGTGAACATTGAGAGTGGTGAGCAGAGGGAGTAGTGAAGTTCGAGAGCCTGAGCCTGCTCACCGAGTCCATAGGTCTTCTGGAATGAGTGCTGTAGGGAAGCGAGTCGTCCGAGGTCGTGCAAGCATAGACCCGGCTGTTGGTTAGGAAGTCGTTGTTCTGGGCTGAGCAGCACGAAGGTGCTACCAGTCTCCGTGTAGCCATGGCATGAAACTGTGGGAATCTACAGTGCCTGTCGACTCTTAATCACACCAGCCTCAGCTCGGACATCAGGCTCTCGCCGTTTTGCTTCTCCCTTAGATAAGATACGTAGCGAATAGGTACTTAGCAAAGTTTTGAACCTTCTTGCAAGACTCCATCTGGGCATCAGTCTGAGCCACTATCGATTTGCCACAGTTCATATGCGGGATGTCGTGCTTTCGGCAGAGGTCGTACATTATTTCTCCAGTGGCTGAAGCTGAGCACCGAGTCCATAGTTTTCTGGAATGAGTGCCGTCACAAAGCGAGTCGTCAGGAGCCGTGGGTGCATAGAACTGGTTGTTGCTTAAGAAGTTGTTATCCTCGAGGTCGGAAACTGGGAGATTGTTGAAGAAGGTGTTAATGTGGGCGATGTGGTGTTCCATCTGCTTGGCTACACTGGTAGCTCAATCTCGTCGATGGACACAACCAGAAATCGAGCGATATGGTATCTTTTGTGTGTGGAAAGGCCTGTAGGTTAGGAAGCTGTCATCAATCCTTTGGCAAGTGTGAAGAGGAACGAGGGTCATCAGCTCTTCACACACCAAGTCAGTTCACACGCAACTACTTCCCAATCAAAATTCCGCAAAGATCTCATGATCACGGCCCTCGGCGGGAAATCGAGTCAAGTACACGTATGAGGTCGAAAAGGCACTTGAGAGAGAACATCAGCTTCTCACAAACAAATTCAATTCACGCAAACCTACTTCCCAACTAAAAGTCCTCAAAGACCTCATGCCCATGGCCCTCGGCCTTGGCCAAGAGCGCGGGAAGAACAGCCTGAAGGTGAGGAAGCAGACCAACCGGCAACTCCTCACCCTCCAGCTTCTTCCCAGCCCAGCCAGTACCCTTGAAGAGGTCCTTCTTCAACCTCGGCACCGCAGCCCAAGCATTCACACAGGAGATAATCTCCTGCTCCTTCTCACCAAAGTGCTTCTCCACCACCTCACCCCAAATTTCACTCTTCTTGCCCTCCAGCCAACTCAGCATCGCGTACTTGACTGTCATTGGCTGGAGGTACTGATTGTACTCCTGGACTTGGGGGTCGGTGTCGGAGACACCGGTTCGGCCTACCAAGAAGTGAAGGTTAGCATATATCACATAGAATAAGGAAAGGAAATCGCTTCATACCTGGCTCGTTCTTCCATGGAGTTGCACAGAGGATCATGGCCTGGATGGAGACTAGTACTTGGCGAGTGGTGCTCGTATTTGGATCCCAAGGCTCTCCACTCCATGTACCAAGGATAGAGAGACACACTTTGCCATCGGCGTAGAGATTTGGATTCATCCGGACCCGGCCTCCGCCAGTAGTCTTGAATTGCATGGCCGGTGGGTTCATTGGAAAGTCGGAAGGGTACAGCAAGTCGAATTCGAAGAGGCCATTCTCGTATGGTGTGTCTTTAGGTCCGATAATGAGAATTTTCATCATATCCGGGCGGGAATCGGCACAGCGAATGAAGATACCATCTGGTAGGTTGTCGCGGAGATCGTAGATCTCTTTGATGATACGCTTCATGCGGCCCGGATAATGATCAGATGTTGCTACTTTCTTGACTGCTTTAGGACGGCTGTGATCGGCCATGATGATGTCGTCAGGAAGTTGAGCGTAGCGAAACTCTGACTGCCACGCAACGGGTTCTGTTTTACCCTCGGACGATGTCTCATCTTTCGTCAATCGCTTGTATATGTTGATGATGTCGCGCAAGAGAAGGACGATACCAGCGTCGACATCAGGATCTGTCAAACCATCGCCAGCAATCTTAGCCAGCGGCTTCATGCAATACACGAGAGAGGATGCTGAGAGATCACTGATGCCTGCAGTCTGCAAGTTCTGGACCAGTTTTGCGAGGCTGTGCCCTGGCTTGTGTGCAATGCGATGTTCGTGCACCAAGAATGCAGTGCGAGGTTCCTTTGCAAGTCGATCGACAAAGTCATGCAGCTTTTGAAACAAGTCGGGCTTGCAAGTGATCTCCTCCAGGGGACTGTGACGTAGCAAATCGGCTGCTCGATCCAGAATGGTGCTGCACCGGACGATTGATGCGAAGACTCCGGATGGATCGAAAATGTCCGCGTCACTAGCGCCCATGGCATCGCCGTCGTAAGTGTCAAGAAGCTCGGCCAAGCGTCCAAATACTCTCGCAGTCATCACATCATCTTCATCTGGCTTTATTGGCTGTTCTGGCTTCAACTCCGACTTTTTCTTTATAGCAAAGGACGGGCCGAAAATATCGTCGACGTAGTCGGTGGAAGTTGCGAGAGGGTTCCATGCAGCGTTGGGTGGTTTACCGAAAGATGGGTTGTAGATATCGTTGAGGTTGGTGGGTGGTGGTATTTTGGGAAATGTCAAGTCGAAGTCCTCCTTTTTAGCATCATAGTTGCCATATAAAGCCTTGTCGGATAGGTCGAGGACAGGTTCGGAGGATATCGACACAGTCCCATCTGGTGTCACTGATTTGTAGACTGTGGGCTTGGGAAAGATCCAGTCGAAGTCCTTCTTTTTAGCATCGTAGTTGCCATACAAAGACTTGTCGGGAGCGTTGGAGATCTTCATGGTAAGAAGCGCTGCGTCATGTGCCAGGGCTTGCTGCGGCGTAAGCTGGTGAGGCGTAGGCTGCTGAGGCAGAGATTGCTGAGGCAGAAACGGCGGATACGGGACTGCGGAAGGAGGAATAGAGTCCAGGTCACCTGGTATCGCGTGTGGGAATGGTTTCAAGTGAGCAGGTAGCGCGTTCGACACTGGTTGTGGTGGCGGCGCATTCGGCGATGCAAAGAGACCAGACAACCCGGATGGCGGTGGTGGATGTAGCGGCACAAACATACCAAGCGGCGCGGTGGCTGGTGGTGGAAGTGGTGGCGCATTCAATGGTGTGAAGGCCGATTGCAAGTCCTTTTGATCCGAAGTGAGAGATTGTCCTTTTCCTGTGAAATTGTTCAGAGGCAGGCTGTTCAACTTCTGCTGCATTTTACCAAAGGGACTCCAGTTTCCAGTGTTGTTGAAGAAGCTTTTCGTTGGTACTGGCTTCTTCTTCTTTTTTGTGATTTCTTGCAATCCGGAAGAAGGGAGCTTGGGGTTGGTGGTTGACGGAGCACCGCCTAGCACATGTCCTTCGCCACCAAAAAATGAGGCCGCTTGATCAAAGTCGCTGTCAGACTCGTCGTACTCATTCTCATACTCGTCTGTTGGACCGCCGTAGCCAGTGCCATTGCCACGTCTCTTGCGTTGCATATGCTTCGGCACAGCCGACAGTTCAGACGGCTTCTTGCTCGACGGAGGTGTGTTGTGCTTGGACTTCTCGTCAAAATCGCAGAGGAGAGCGAATACCTCTGAGTACTCGCCATTTGCATACGCGGCTCGAACTTCTTGCTCGCCAGGGTGCGACTGTTGATGATGGGTTGGAGCATCATCTGCGCGAGAAGATGTCGGGGATATCCTGTCCAAAGCTTCCTCTAGTTGGCGCGCCATGATCGCGTCGTCGATGAGATTTGCATCGCGCATGGTCGGGGCTTGGTCTTGTGTAGGTTGTGTGTTGTCAAAGATGCGCATGCGCTTGCGGCGAAGTTCGTTCTGATCCTCCAGGTCCATAACCTCGAGGCAGTTCAAATTCGACCGGAAAAGAATCTATTTCAATATTAGTCGGTCGATGCGTGGTAGTAGATGACTACCCGATTTCACACCTTCAAGTATTGGTCGACAGCAAGAAAATCTTGTGTCGTGTCGTTGGGTAAGTTCAGCGTGTCCTAGGGAGCACAGCCAAGAAGCTAGCTGGCGGCCTCAGACCACGTGCAAAGTGACAGTTTAGTCGTACCAGCTTCACTTTTGAGCTGTTCACGCTACGATCGCTGCTCGAAGTGGTGAAGTATACAGAGGTACGGTTGCAACCTGGACTGCCTGGACTATCAGTTGAGTGCGAGTGAGGTGCAAGTGAGGCTGCGGGCAAAAGTACTACCTAGACAGTCACCGGAATCCTGCAAGGCAGCCATGCAGCTACCCGAGACGAAGCTTTTCCACGCCAACGGTACCACATTGCCACAAACATTCACGCTTTGCATCGAGAGACATGCATACTCCCCTTAAAGAGCTGGAGAATCATACATCTTATTCAGGCAAGGGAATCGCAGCGTACGAGGACCGGCTGCCGTTGAGACGATACAGCAGGACAGCCGTCGCTTTGCTGCACCAAGGTAACTGGTGGTCGTTGGGCAGTGACCATGCCTGGCCAATGGTCCGCCATACAATGACATGGAACCTGGCAGCCAAGTTGAAGAAAACGCGTGTCATCCGGATCAAAATGTCGTTCGAATATCGTCTTGAACGCTCCAGGACGTAGAAGCGGCACAGTAACTTCCACTTGGCTATAGCTCGTTGAGCAGTGACCTGCGACCACGAGAAAATCTTTCCACGCGAAGGTGAACGACCTTATTGCATCATCCACAACAAAACCAATGTGCCGCCGCTCGACGAAGTAGAACCTGGTAGGCAAGTCGTGGGAGGACGCGCAGTATGTACACATCGACAGGTCGTTCGAAGTCCGGCCAGAACGCTCCAGAATGATCTTGGTTCAAGGCGAACGACCTCGAGCAGTCAAATATCTCAAAAGATCCCTTCCTCACGCATCCTCTCAATCTCCGCTTTCGTATACCCAATCTCCATCAAAATCTCCTCAGTATGCTCCGAAAGTCTTGGCGGAAGCCTTCTAATCTCAGGCTCGATCTCACTAAACTTCACAGCAGGTCCAATCGCTTTCCA
Source organism: Pseudocercospora macadamiae (assembly GCA_012978405.1). NCBI lineage: Eukaryota > Fungi > Ascomycota > Dothideomycetes > Mycosphaerellales > Mycosphaerellaceae > Pseudocercospora > Pseudocercospora macadamiae. The sequence goes on from WRNY01000069.1 coordinate 24,979, forward strand.
TTCTCCACTTTCGATCGCATCCCAAGGACGACTCTGAACCATATCTCGTGCCTTGGTCTGAGGATGTTCAAAAGCTTTCTGGATGGTATTGACCGGACCGACAGCGAGACCAGAACCTTCGAAGATTTGCATCCACTCATCAACAGTTTTCTCGCCAAGGATACTGCTCAGGACGTCGTCGAGATTTGCTCGATTTGCTACTCTCATATCGTTGGTTGCAAAGCCGACATCATCTGGTAATTCTGGGTGGTCGAGGCGTTCGCATAAGAGCTTGAATTGGCGATCATTGGTGATGGATAAAGTGAGATACATGCCATCTTTGCATTTCCAGACTCCGAGAGGATGCATGCTGGGGTGTCCTGATCCGAAACGCTGGCCTTCGTGCTGCATGTTCAGCCAATTTGCACCAATGTTGACCAGCATGCTGATTTGTGTACCAAACAAACTACAGTCGATATGCTGACCTCTTCCAGTCTGGTCTCGGTGTCGAAGCGCAGCCATTATGGCACCATGAGCAAACAAGCCGGTAGACATATCAATCATACCCAGACCAGGTCTGACCGGCGAGCCTTTGGGATCGCCCGTAATGTGCTGCAGACCTCCTTCGGCAGTGGCAATTGCGTCGTATCCTGCGCGGCCGGAATCAGGGCCTGTATGTCCATAGCCGGAGAGTGAGCAGTAGATGAGGCCGGGATTGATCTTTGACAGCTCAGCGTATCCGATCCCAAGCTTGTCGCCTCGACCAGGAATGAAATTTTCCAGAACAACGTCGGCAGTCTCTACCAAGCGGTGCACAACCTCGACGGCGGCTTTCTGCTTCAGATCCAAGGTAATAGACCGCTTGTTCCGATTCAGAGACGCAAAGTAAAAGCTCATAGGCTGAACGTCGGGCTTCCATGCTTGCAATTCATTCTTTATGCGGTACACTCGAGTCTCATCTCCAGTCTTTGGCTGTTCAATCTTGATTACATCTGCACCATAGTCTGCGAGGATTTGAGAGCAGAACGGTGCAGCAAGGATGCGTCCAAAGTCAAGGATTCTGATACCAGACAAAGGCCCACTTGCAGGTTTCGCTTCCGCTTGGGTGCTGCGATATCTTCTTGGCTCACAATTCCGGACACAGATTGTAGTCGAGGATGGCTTCAAAGTCTGGGAGAGTAAGCCGACACCTGAAGTCCTGAGGACACGTTGAGAGGCCATAGTGAGTCGTCGGTACTGAGAGATATGGTGGCACAGTCTTTCCAGCGACCTGAAATCCAGCACAGATATATCAATGAGGCCTCTACATTGTTGAGGCGTTGTCTCCAATGCCGGACCAGGAGGATTGCAGATGAGTGGGGCCAGCAAAGGCCGAGGTCGCTGCCATTACTGCACGCTGCTCATTCAGCAGAGTTGGAAGCATTGCTGCGAGAAGTAGCAAGCTCAGCGACGGAGAGCAGCAAGTCTTCGCCGGACGATCATCCGAGTGGCATGTACTTCGTGTATGAAGCAACAGATGGATGGCGAGAGGAAGGTGGTACAATGGGAAAGGGGGCCGTCTTGGCGCTTCGGCAACTTGAGGTGAATGCCGACACGGGTCAGTGCTTGACTTTGGTATTCCCGTGAGCAGCACCTTCCGTTCACACTTTCACTCGAATGTGCAATCGAGTCATGACATCCATCGATACCACAGTGATATGAAAGCTTCTAGTAGGTACGATATCTCGGTTGCTAAGTATAGGTGGGTATCACCGGCGCTTGAAGTTCGTCCTAGGAATAAGCTCGATAAGGATAGTGGTATCTCTGGTCTTAAATCAACAGCAACTGCCTCCGCCCGTGCCTATTTACACAGCAAATAAAACCCATATGCATCAGCGAGTAATAAAGAGGCTCGAACCCCTCCAGCGAAGCAGGTCATCATGGCATCACAATACGCCAGGACGCCTCGCTCAAGGCCGGCGCAATTCGCCAGCCGCATATAGATAAGAACAAGCAATGCAAACGCTATGCAGAACAGTCATGTTACTGTTGCTGAGGCTCCCCGGTACTGTTGTAATGTATAAGAGGCCACGGTTGGCCAGAAGCATCGCCAGTAGGAAGCGGCATGTTTCCAACCATAGCAGACATGTCTGTAGCTCCATCGGCGGTCTTACCGCTGAGCGACATGAGTGCTCCAGCTGGGAGGTTGTATTCTTGCCCGACATTGGTCATCATCGAGTCTGTAAAGTGCCGCCATGCTGCTGGTCCTGCCTGCGGATAAGCCTGCCCATTCATGGTAGCTGTTTGCGGCGACTGTTGGAAACCATTGGACACTTGAGGATTTGGCGACTGAAAGGCAGCCAGGAAACTCGTTGGAGCAGGCTGTTGAGATTGCTGCTGGGCCATGCTCGCTACCAGTTCTGCTTCGATACTGGGCTTCGAGTCCTCGGTCGTGAACGCCGAGCTGTCGAATAACGGACCGGTCTGGTTGTTATACATCCCGTTGCTGTTTTGCGCAGGGGGATGCGCGTGGGTGTAGCCGAAAGGCTGAGGTGGATAATTATTCTGGGTCTGATCCTGCGCATACGTCTGGCTCTGGGTCATATCACCATTGCTCTGCGCAGTATATTCGGTGCTGTAGCCGTTTGTGGCATTGAACAACTGCTGTGCCTGCTGTTGGTCTTGGCTGGTCGGTGACGAGGCTGAAGCGACAGCGGCAGACGCTGTCTTGGCTGCTAGATGTCGCTGGATGTTACCCAGCGAGAACTCAACAATACCTCGGATAGCCCCAACAAGCTGAGGTGTTGCTCCTGCAATAGTGTCAGTACGATGTCTTTCAAGAAGTTCTGCTTTATACCGACCTAGAAGAGTCCCGACTTCTGTCATTACATCTATCCAAGCGTCCATATCTTGTCGCAACCTTTGCAGATCTTGAGAAGTCATTTGGTCCCTTCGCTCGGTATAGGCGAACAGTGTCGTGAATATCGCAGCCAGGAAGTCTGTGGAGTAGTACCAGGTGGTGTCTAAGCTCTTCAACGTCTTCAGCTGCACAGCAGACTCGAGCAGCTTGCTACTCCAAAGCAAGCATGTGTCAAGGTTCTGGTTCATGAGTTGAGGCGAAGCCGACCGGCAGAGGGATGGATGGTGGAGCAGCAGCTGGCACTCCGCAACAGACATGTCGAGATACAGCGCAGATACCCTGTCTTCCTCTTGCGTCTGTGGTCCACCTCGGAACTCTGCCGGGACCTGCTGGTGGAAATTCTCCAGGTCTTTCTCAAGCTGACTAACGTTTGTCTCATATTGACCAGTTGATCGTATCGAGTAGATCGTCGAGTAGACCTGCATCATGATCTTGAGAAGTTTGAAGCCCTCGATACCGGCTCTGAAAGAACACTTCTTCCATTTCCCGTTGGTCTCGCCTGGGAGGTCGTCCGGCTTCGCATCAGGCATCTCAATGTCGAAGTCTTCCAAGCGTAGCGGCATGGGACGACCAAGTTTGCCGCTGATGTGCACGTGGAACAGCAAGATGCTCCAGAAAATACGTTTCCGCATTTCGAGGTGGTGAGGACCCTGGTCCACGCCCGAGTTCTGCCATGCTTTCGCAGATCTATGCAGTCCTGACTCGATAGCTAGACCCATGACCAAGTTCGTGAACATCCATGCAGCTCCTGGGCGAGGCTGATTGCGCAGCTGCGAGCAGATCAAGGCTAGTGCTTGTATGTCCTCGAGCTTGTGACCTGTGATGAGATCAGGGATGAAGCTGCAGGCGTAGTGATAGTGATTCATCGAATCCTCTCGCGCTTGATCGTTCGCATTCCGCGACGAGAACTGGAAGTTGATGACTGCCAGTACCATGTGGACCATGACAGATTCCGCTGGTGTCATTTGGTGATTGTGATGATGCACTCTGTCTAGAAGGTCCATGAAGTCGGGCTTGTGCAGAAGCGGTATGAACTGCTGTATTGAGCGGAAGTACCAGTCTGCATAGACCTTGCACTGCTCGTAAGCAGGCAGCTCGGGTCGTTGAGGATAGATTCGACCAAAGGCGTGGTTGAGGAACGTCCTGTATGACATGGCGCTCGCCGTCGGGTCGGAGTCGCCAGGCATGAACTCGGCCAGGTCGATCTTGGTACCGAAGAGCGCCAGTGAAGTGCCCTCGATCGGACTCAGCCAATTGTTCTCAGACGATACTCCCAGGTAGTTGTCGCCTATGCAGCCTGCGCGGAAGTCTGGGAGCAGAGAGCTTTGCGAACTCTGGCGATCGCGCAGCTGCGGACTGGATGTCGCATTGTTGCCAGCGTACATGTTGCCCCAACTCTGCGCCTGTTGCCAGTATTGTGTCTGCGCTCCACCGGCCATGAACGATGGAGCTGGTGGTGCTGGCTTGGGCTCGATGCCACTCTCCCGTAGCTGCTGCTGCAGTTCCACCATGTACATCTTCAACTGCGCATTCTCATTCTCGATGTGCTCGGTATGGCCACGCGACGTCGCGCGGCCTGTTATTCGATCGGTGGTCTTGCATTCGGTATTGTTCTGGAGACATGGCGAGCAGCCGCCCGGTCGCGCATCGCAGCGAATCTTGCGGATCTGGCAGAGCGATCAGCATGGCAACTTGCATGTGAAAGGGTCTGGTATGCTGGCTGCGTGAATGTTCTCATGCGAATTCATCATACCTTGCAGCGGTCGCAGGCCTGGCCTGTCCGCGTCGAGCCTGCGATCTTCTTCTTGACGCTGCCCGAGAAGTCGCCAGTGCCAATACTGGCCCCGTTGCCATTCCCATTGCTGGTACTGTCCTGCGGGTGGCCGTTACCGTCGGTCCGCGGAATCTTGGCCTGCGGTGTGTTGACGCCGCTGTGGGAGTCGTTGTCGCCAGACACATCACCGTCGCCCGGCCGCTTCGTGGACGAAGGCATGTCCACTCCGTACTTTACCGTACCCTATCCCCGTGCCGATGTGCCTGTGGTGGAAGTTGCCGTGGAGGCGCGCTTGCACATCAACAACGGAAGCACAGCTGCCGTGCCCTGCGTGTCTTGTGCTGCGAAGGTGAAAAATAATATGTCCAGTCCAGTTATTCCTCAGTGAGACTTCACTTCCGCCTCAGTCAGGCTGCCCCATATCGCCGCAGCAGCAGCAGCAGCATCAGCTCAGATCAATCCGGCGCGGTCGTCAGCGGAACGGACAGAAAGAGAGAGCTGGACGAGACCGCGTCGACTTTCACAGCAGTCCAGCATACTACTCGAGCCCTGGTCCAAAGATCTAGCCACTTTGCGTGGGGCTAGCCAAAAGCCAATCAGTGCTCCCTAAACGCACCACTCATTATTGATTCTGGACTGGACTACTCACACACCACACCACATCCGCTCACAAGACACCATCACATCCGTCACGCTACTATTGAAGTGTGCCCCTTCTTGGTAGGGCTGATCCTAATACGTACTTCCACATACTTCCAGACCGCCGCGCCGCCGCCCGCCATGGAGACTGTGCACCTACCACACCTCCCCCAGCACCCTCTCCGCATCGCTCTTTTCACAGACGTGCAGAATGCTTCATTCCTCCGCGGACAGCTACTGGCCGGCAACACAGAATACGAATATGCATTCCTCGATGCGTCTGTCCTGCTCTCCCGCGCTCATGTGCTGTCTGCCTGCTTCAGAGCCATAAATGACCTGCTGGCCGGTCGCCTCAAGACTAAGAACGTCCACTCTGAAATTGTATTCGCAATGAACCCAAACAACAATGTAAGTATGAATCAGATACTTCCCTTACTTTCGCATCACTTCGTATACGCATACCATCCCACCTTGTCCATATGTTCCGAGTTTCCAACGCTCATCCACTGCAGATTGCCGAGTCATTTCGCCGTTTTGGAATCCAAGATGACAGCAAGCACATTGTCGCAATCAAGGTTGGCGGCGACGAAGACGCAATCAAGCAACATCTACTGGATAACGTCAAAGGAGTGCCCAACGCCCTGACAGATAATGCCTTGGCATCTATGCATGACCAAGCTAGGATCCGGAAGATCTACCGACTCGAGGCTCCCAAGAAGGGCGGATCGGCGACGCAGTTTGCAAAGGAGGCAGAAGCATCTATAATCGGCAGCATGGCACTGAAAGGCTCTTGAAACCTCGTATTCCGGTCGTACTTTGTACTATGGATCAGTGGTTTTCCGTCCTCCGTCTTCCTCTACTCATCACACTGGGTTCACCAAGAACGGAGCCAGCTGAAGTGTGCTGCCGATAGCCTCCGCTGCGGTGACACTGACGTTGACATCTTGCTGGACAGTCCCTCCGCTGATTCCGACAGCGCCGATGAAGTACCCAAGATGGTCATAGATTGGCTGCCCTCCTCCGAACACCACCAATCCGTCGTTCGTCTCCTGAATGGCGTATAGATCATTCATGGGTCCCGGCTGCGACCGGTTATAGAGGCCGTACGAAGGGAAGAGGCCATTGAAAAGTGCGACGGTCTTGGCCTTCTTCGTGCTAATGTCGACACTTCCGAGGTACGCATTGTCCATACGAAGGAAGGCGACCAGCTGGGCAGATGGGTCGACAACCGCAATGTTGTTGGGCACGCTGATGAAGTCAGCAATTGTGAGGTAGAGCTTCACAGCTTCAACTTTACCCAATGGCATTTGACTGCTCAACGGCAGCGTTCACTACCTCCTGAGCTTGCGAAGCATTGATATAATGTCTCTGTGCAGGTGTCGAGCCCCATCCATTTGTCAACGTCCTATTCACGGTCTGCGCCGCAACCACAGCCGCCCAGAACATCAAATACAAATACTTCATTATCTCCAGCACTTCTCAATTATCTTCTCCGACCCAAACCTGCAATGAACCTCTCAAAATTCCTTCCCTGCAAACTATATACAAACACTCCATCTCCTCGAGAATAACCCGACCATTACCGAACCTCCGCATCTCCATCCAGCATGCGCAGCTCTAGCTTGTATGAAATTTCTGGGCTCACGACATCGCTTGCATATCGATGACCAGCTCTGGAAGCTTTGTGCCTGGCCTGGTTGGAAGGATGCGGAGCACGCACTTTGGAGGCGCAAACAGAGTTTGCGGAGTGCATGGAGGAGCAGAACGTGGCAATCGAAGGATTGCCAAGACATGGGTCCAGACCGAAGAACGCCTCTGTGCTCGAGGCGACGGCTTCTCATCAACGACATGTAAGTCCGCGAAAGTGCCGGTAGCGAGATGAGTGCTGTTATTATGTCACTGGAGGTCGTGGTGCAATGACACTTTGATGAGGTCCGTATATTGACTGGACCAGCGACGAAGAATTTGTTCCGGATCTTGTTGCGCTCCATCCTGGATCAGATCTTCCATTCTTGTAGACTATCAATCATCCTGTGTCAGCAAGTCTGATGCACGATGCGCAAACCGTAGGCGGCACTTACAGATCCAGCCTACGATACTCAGGAATAGAATCACCACACTAAACCAAACCACATAGACCCATTGCTCGTCGTAAACCCAAAAGAAGAGTCGAGTTGCTGACTCGGAGAATTGTCTGAGTCTGCGCTTGAAGGGTGACGACGCGTGCGGTCTTGAAGTCCGATGTCTTGCGGTGAAGGAGAGACGCAAGGGATGGTCTTCGGAGAGTTGTAGACGAGGTAGAGGTGCCATGTCTGCCGACCAAATCTCTTCACCGCGAACTTGATGTGAATTTGGTGATGGGAGAATGATTCCGTGTATTCAACGCAAGATTTCCGCGCATCTTGTGTCATTTCAAGACATGAAGTTCAAGACACGGCTTAGCTTGTCTCAAGCAAGGGATGACCAGAATGGCAGCACTGGCACTTAAATCTCATCGCAGAACCGAGGCCGGGTGACAATGATCATTGCCCCAATTGCGATATGGAAGGCTTCGTCGTCTCAGTCTTGAAAAGCGTTAATCCTTTCGAAGATATAAATGAGTAGCCACGGTATCACCTCTCTCGATTAGCAGATTCCGTGCAGCGTCCGCATACGAAGATAATAGCTTTCAGTGCTCGCGAGGACTTTGAGCGTCAAGAAATGTGAGAGGGCAACGATCAATGTCCCTAAGCCTCGACCCCATCTACCTACAAATCGCAGTCGGATTTCCTTGACTGCCCGCCGAAATACAAGACTCAAAAACATCCGGTCCTCTCTTACACTATATCCCAGCGTCAGCAAATCTGCCCAAACTCTTCTGGGACCTCATACTCACACAAAGCGGCGGACTCCTCCCCTCATCACAATCCGTCCCACCATTCTCACATCTAGAACAATACCCATTCGTACAGTATTGCGGATCACTCCCACTATTCGGACATGGAACTGTCGCCGAGCACTGGGCACAAGATCCATAGCTACAAGGCAAATTGTTTGGACACTATTGCGACAGTATCAGCATCATGCGCCAGCTCTTAAGGTTACTCAATACTCACCACTCTCCCACAACTTCCACAATTCTTCCCGTCTCCAGAAGCAGCGTACAAATTCGTGCAGTAGCTCGGTGGACCGGGACAGAAATTCGGAGTTGTGGAGTTTTGAGCTGAACATGTTGCGTCGTCTGTAGGAGCGGGTGGAGCTTGTGAGGCTTTGAGGCAGTCGCAGAATGTCTTCACTACCGTGTATGCGAGAGACTTGAGTGCGGTGGGTTTAGTTGAAGAAGCGTATTTGGTTGCGGTAGAAGGTAAGTTATTGCAGAATTTGATTACGATGGGTTCTTTGGAGAGGGTTGAGACCAAAGTTTTGTAGGGTTCTGGATGAGATGAGAAGAGAGTAGATGGTTATGGGAGGGATGGGGATTTGACGTACCCTTGGAGCATGTTGGATTGGGAGTTGCTGCTGAATAAGAGGTGCTGAAGAGGAGGGATAAGGTGAGGAGGAGGTGGAAGATGTTGGGAGTCATGGTTAATGGACGGAGAATTGGTGCTGAGAATTGATCTTCAAGCAAATGAGTGTTGCAATAAGCAGGAAGTACGACCTTTATATAATACCTACATGTGCTTCTTCTAGCAGTTCACTTGTCCACTTACCTATTTTGCTACGACTCGGGCTCGACTCCGCCAAGGCCATGTATACAGTAAGTGGCTGGCTGCAAAGCATCTTTTTGCTGTACGAGGTTCGCAAGGTGGGCTGATTGAACCTTCACTCTTTGATGTCTATTCGCAACCAATGAATCAAAAGGTACCAGAGAAATCGGCATTCAAATAACGCCCTCGGTCTTCATGTACAGAAACTTGACATGCCCACGTGGTAAATTGATCAGATGCCAAGACGTCTGGGTCTTATGTGGCTTTCGGGCACGCCGTTTGAGGATCTGAGACACCAAGACATGCACCCAGGGTTTGAGCACCTCACCTCGATGGACATGTGAATAATGGGAAATAATCCGGTAGTTTTGGAGCTTGTCGTTGCCTTCAATGTGATTCATCTTTCTCCTGGTCAGGTTTGGCTGGAGAGCATTGTTGAGGGCATGTTTGTTCATTACAATCATCTATTCATCTTTCTGTACAGTTGACCAAACCAGGCCTCGCTATGCATTCAAGCATCTATCGATATTTTAGACCAAGACGAGCAATCCGAATAGCATGCTCACAGCCGCAAAAGTGCTTCCACCTGGGAGTGTTGTGCTTGCGGCTCCGGTATATGGCTGTAAAGTGCCAGTCGCCGAAGGTGTAGATGACGATACGGCTGCAGTAGTTTCTTGACTTCCAGCAGGAGACGAAGTTGTAGCGTTCAAGTCTGCTGGTATCACATTGCTGATCGTCGCACCGAACAGATTCCTAGCACTCTCAGGTGCTGGATATATCGCATCCGAGTCGGGAGCGCTAGAAGGATGTCCAGTCGAGCCAGCAACACAAGTGCCATTTCCCCATCTAGCAGCGTACGCAGCACTCCATACAGCACTCTGAGAAAAGAGCATGTCTGCAGTATAGAAGAGACGGCAATCAGCCGCTTCATACACGAACTGCAACGGAGTCGCGCTCTCGTCTCCATAACGGATATTGTTTCGAACATTGACACTGGCGGCCTTTTGGGGGTAGCCCTGCTCAGGATCTGCGGCAGCACGCACAAGAGCTTGTGTCGCCGGACCAGTAAGGTTCTTGTATTTGGCCACATACGGCTTGTATTCGGATTCCTCGTCGGCGTAGGTTTCCTCGACGTTTGAGATCACGCCAGCGAAGACCTGGAAGCTGTAGATGTTGGCGCCTTTGACACCGCCTACACCTTGCATGGGACCGGTCTGTTTACGGCCTCCGAATGTAATTTGCTTCACTTTGGCTTGGGACTTCATGAACTCTGTGAAGACTGTGCAGGTGGATCCACAGCCACCATCTTGGATCAAGACGATGTTCTCGGCAGAGAAGACCTGGGGTGTGATACCAGTGAGATTGCCATAATTGCTCGTTTGCTCGCAGAATAGCGAGTACCGATCAGCGAGATTGTAGCGACTGAGACTGGTGAAGTTGCCTTCGTTGTGCATATCCGGGCCATAGTAGTCTGACCACGAAGTGAAAGGTTCATTGTTCTCGTCCAGTTGTTCACGAAAGTTGAACGGGTGTGAGTTGAAGTCCGAGTTGCAGCCTTCTTTTGGCGAGACTGTGACGTTTGTAACATTGGAGTAATAGTCGCTGATGATATAACCAGTGTCGTTCAGAAGCTGCGTTGCGCGGAAGTTTGTAGCACCATACGGAACTGTCTTTGGGAAGAGCTGGCCGAAGAGGTCGTATGCGAGTGGCACGTTTCCACCAGGATTGCCGCGCATGTCAATCGCGAGCTTCGTCTTTCCAGCCGCCTTGGCAGACGCGAGGAACATCCGAACAGTGTTGGCGAATCCAACATTGTACTCTGGCGTGGACCCGAAAGCAGAGATGATCAAGACAGCCAGGTCCGGATTCTCCTCGGGGAAGAAACCAGCAATGACACCATCATCGTTGGCTACCACAACGGGCGGAAAGGTGGCGATCTTTCCATACTTCGCAGTGAGATTCGCAGGCACTGGACGGAAAGGCACTTCCGTGGTAGGGATAGTGAGTGGTGCGCTTGAGGCCGGAGTCTGTGGCGCTGCGAGTGTTGCATTGTAGGCTGCTTCTTGGCCTTCTTCGGTGCAGAAGACCTTGTAGAAACTCTTTCCGTCGTAAACCTCGGTCAGATTGGCTGAGGTCTTTGCAAGAGTCTCGATGGTCTGAACCGTCCCGTTGCGATATGTGAGCGTCGTCTTTGAGCCAGGGTAGGTAGCACGGGCGCTGAATTGGCTTCCTTTTACACCAGCGGTGACTTTCAGGCCTGTGGGAAATAGAGCATTGTAGCTCGCATCGGGATCCTGATAGTTGAGACTAAGCCCGAGTTCATTGAGGTATGTCTCAACGTCCATATCGTTGATTCGTGCTACAGGTGAAATCGTTGCATTGCGTGTAGAATTACCAGAGAGGTATAGGGTGTCGTTGCCGTAGTAGATTTCGGGAAGCGACAAGCCATCCTTCGAGATGGAGTACAGTGGTGCCGGGACACTGAAGTGGAAGACTGCGAACATGTCTGGCGTATAGCTGAAGTGGCCATCGTAGGCACTGGATATCAGCGAGTGTATCTCGCGCTGCAGATCGTACTCAGTGGCATAGGCGCCTGCCTTGAGATTGTTGATGATCTTGTCCAAATCACCTTCTATGTCGACAGCAGGATAAAGATAGCCGTCTGTGGGTTCTTTGAGATATGCCAAGGTGCTCTGGAACTGAACAAATGTCTGTGAAAGTACGTCAGGTCTGCATCCATTGCATCGGTCTTCCCTCTTACCTTGATGCCCTCCAGCTGGAGTATGCCCTTCTCGACGTGCAGAGGTACAGACTGCAGACACTGATATGCTGTGTATGCATCTACTTCCACGATCGAGTCCGGTGATGCTGCCCATTGCTGACTGACAATTGCACAGGGCTCTTGCGATGTTGTTCCGTTCGTCGTTCCATTCGTGCCGAAAGGAGTGGTTCCGGATGGCGTATTGCCAGCGGCACGGATGTAGTCTGAGACTCTAGCAGGTGAGGCAGCTGCCAGCCCAAAGGCAGTGGCTATAGCAAAGGAACGCATTCTGCTAACAAGTTGAACCAAGGGAATACGAAATGGAACCCGTAAAGATGCTTTCGATGTGTTTACTGACCTTCTTTACGCAGGATCGAGCAGCCATTATATCGTGTTGATTCTGCATGTTCTGTGCATTGACAGTCATGGCTGAACAGTGTTAGTGGCACGCCTGGAGAACAAGTTTAGAGCTGTAAATATTCCGATCCAGTTGGTGTACCTGATCAGCAAGGCGAAGGATGCATAACGGACGTCTCCAGCGCTGCTAGCCACGAGGCGCTGCGTGTAATTCCACCATTTCACTGCCACAGCGAGCACAGATGCCGAGCGGGCTGCGAGAAGAGGAAGTGCTCACAGTCGTGCACATCGTCGCTGGACTGAGAAAGCCGGGTTATTGGTCCTCGAGCGGACGGATCATCAGCAATTTGGGCTAAGCAATTGTATGACGTTCGGCACGCCTTATGTGCAGCCGAAGGCATTTTGGAAGGCGGTTTCTGAAGGTCAACATGATGCTGCCGTAAGCTGTGCAGGCGCAAGTCAGCGATGTTGTGCTTGCAGCGTGTCATGGTTCCTAGGTCTTCCAGCAGTCTCCATCTAGTATCAACTCCAGCGAGTATGTCCTTGCCGCAAAGTTGAGGTTCGTCTGGCAACAAAGAAAGACCACTGAGTGCAAATCACGCCGGGATGCCAAAGGAGGCAAGCGTTCGGTGGTGAAGTCGAAGTGGTGCGGCGGAGCGAAAGCAAGCGCCAGATGCAGATCATTTGAGTTCTATTCTTGGCTCAACAAGTCACGTGTAAAAGACGATATTGCCATGGCAGGGACATTGCTTGGAGACTTGAAGCAGTCTATGGAATAGTAAAGTTTTCAATCCTGCATCTGGCAATTTCTATCATCCAAGTATCGATCACTGTACACTATGACACACACTGTCTCTTGCCTGATGTTCTTTACATTGTAATGTTACACTTTCCACGCCACTTCGTGCTTCATGCTATCTATACTGGCACTGCATCGTGGAGGCAGGCGTAGGGCGTATGCTCGATGCGACTGAGAGAATGCTTGCCGTGCAGCTCGGCAACGTCATCAAAATGTGATTTTGTGTCGAGCGTCACCATCCTCGTCGCGGTCACTCGGCTGCGAGGCCTGTCGTCTCGCGATAGCGAGAGCATCAGTAGCTACCTCCAGTCTCGGCTAAGCTTGCTGACAGAGATCCTCTATCGGTCCAGCTTTCTCGTTGTAGTCCTTGCCTTAAGCTCCGCTTGCTCAAATCGCCAGCAGATGTTCTCGATCCGTTTGTAGATCTTGTTGTGAAAAGGTCATCCTTCCAATTTGCCAGCATGCTCAACTGCAGACGCTGCTGGTACACCTGTACATAGCCTTGAAGAACAGCATGCCAACCCACTGATTGCAGTGTTGTGTATAATTTCCGTTCTCAATTGTGCAGTCGCCAACATGTCCTCCATTCTTATCGTTCACGATATATCCCTCTCCATCTTTTACAAAATCCAGCTGACCAGATTTGCAGATGCCGCCCACTGAGCTCACATAAGGCGATCCGAAGGGTCCGGCGGTTCCATTATGAATGTAATTGTCGTCTTGCGCCGGCACGAGTTTGTTACAGTTGTAATCTGTATCATTGTTGGTGCCCGAGAGAACCTTGACGCCGTGGTAGCATTGCTGGATCAATAATGTGCCCATGCAGACTGAAGTGTTGCTGACGAAGAAGTCGGCGGATGCGCATGAAAGGAATGTCGCCAGAAGCGCAGGGAAGATAGGCTTCATTTTGACCGTATTCGATATGATGATGCGACCCGATGGTGGAAAGAAGGTCGTGCTGCTGGGAGTAGTAGGAACGAGGAAGTAACGCCTTACCGCGCAGAAGGACTGCCAGCCTTCATGTACTCACCATGCCCAACCGGTCACCCTACTACCGCTATTGCTGTAATGCACAAAGCTACCAACAGCCTCATGCTAAGACATGCATCGTGGAGGCGCAAGACCCAGCAAAGTCTAGAAGGCTAAACCACTTCAGCCCGAGCTCAGCCAGCCGTGCATGCATGATTCGTTTTTTGCGTGGTATGCATGTCTCACGAGATGAGCCAGGAAATGTCCGGCTCAGCGTTCATTGACCCCCGAACAAGCGCACAGGGTATATTCTGGAGTCTTACTGCCATCCGGAAAGAGAAGGATGTCGTGTCGCAATGTATGCCTGTGATTTTTTGCAAGAAATCCTATTGGAACAGAGTGGAAGCTCAGCTGCGGTCGTCAAACTTTACGCAGGCAGGGCTGAGCATAACCGCGGCTCGAGGAAGGTTATTTTGAGCAGCTTGGGGCCGCCTGAGGCGTTTGTTCGAGTAGTCGGTGAGCAATGTCGAGGATGACAAAGGTGAAGCGAGATGAGAGAGAGACTGGGAGAAGATAAGAACTGGAGGAGGATGAGTTGGCAGTGAAAGGAGGTCACCGGCGCAAGCGCAACGAACACTAGAACCGGATTGCCAAGGCAGAGCAACTGCATGAGGAAGTTGAGAACCGGCTGCGTTGCGAGAAGCACGACTCACGATTGGAGCCGCGCTAGTGAATGTCAGCTTGCTTTCACGGTTCAACTGAAAGTGGAGACTTGCTCCCCCAGCACTACTAGGGTTGAGGTCGTTAGGGTAAATTCCAGGACGGCAGCGACAACTTGGTATCTCATGCATGATTTCAAACGAGCAATCTTCGTGAAATGACTTCAGACAGGTTCTAGAATAATCTGGTTAATCTCTGATGCCTGTAATCATTCGCAGCAAGGTTGTAAAGCACGCTCATCGTTCCTTGACATGCTGCGATATCCTGGCTATAACTTGGACTTCACTCCATTTTCCAGGTACATTATCCAGAAGCACGGGATTACACAATTGTAGCATTTGACGAATACAAAGCCTAAACATTTACTCAACAACGACACACACTCCACTCACTCTTTCCGAACCATCACTCCCCATCAAAATCATAAACCATTCTCATAACAACCTCTTTCCCATCCCTCGTCCAGATCCTGATCCACCTCACATGCCTCCTCTCACCCTCAACCTCCTCAAATCCCCAAATATGAACTCCACCCCAACTCCCATCCCTCTTGTTGCCCTCAGCCTGGACCAAAGTTTCGTCCAACCACTTTCCCTTCTTCACTAAACTCCCATCCTCAGATTGCTTTGCTTCCTCCACACTAATCCATCGACTCCTTCCCTTCAACTCCCCAAACACAGGATCCTGATCATCACGCCAAGTCCAGTCCAGAGTATAGTCTTCAGATGTCCCGGGGAGTTTGGCAGCTGTGGCGTTTTGCTTCATTGAGATGTGGTCTTTGTCTGGTTGGGAGACTTTGAGGTGGACGGATGCTGCGGTTGCTGCTTTTTTGACGAGGAAGTTGACGCCTTGGAGTTCGAGGGCTGGAGTTGGGTCATCCGAGAGGGATTTGTTGAGGGTCCAGTTGCCTGACAGGTTCTCGAGGGTTTTGGAAGGTGGAGCGGCCATGGTGGTGGAAGTAAATCTTTGCAACACTCTTGGAATAAAGGGTGCTGATACTGACCGAGTATCAGTGTGTTATGATCTCGAAGGTCTGATACATGCTGCTTTTTAGTGATGCACGAATCGACGACGTCATGACTTGCCGTTCTCGTTGGTATTACCCAACTGCTGTTTTCGAGTGGGAGAGAATGATGGAAGTAGATTCTGGTCGTTGTCAGTCTGTAATTTGCCACTTGACTACTCCATCTGCGGTCTGCTACGTTATGCCCATGCTCCAATCAAACTCATGCAGAACGCTCCGAGGAACACCAACGACATCGCTATAATGCGCTTGTTGCCTCTCATGGTCCTCCAGCTATGATCGCTCAAGAAGTCCTCGGATAGAAGGTCTACAAGGCTGGTATAGGTGAGCAGCCCAGCTGATATGGCATTCATGGTTCCAACCACAATCAAGCCCGTCTCTGAATCCGGACTGTACAAGTTCCGAGTGGCAATTCCTATAGCTTGACCAAGCGGCGTCGTACATCCATATGCCAGAGCCATGAACCACGGCTGAAGAGCTCTCGGTTTCCACCCAACTGCTGCAATCCGCGAACCCAATGCGAGACCTTCGAATGTCTGGTGGAAAGCGATTGCAATCAAGAGGATCACCTGCTCGCTGCCAACTGCAACCGCCAAGGCCATTCCGATGAAGACGCTGTGAAAGAGGATGCCACATTCGAGCAGCATGCATTGCATCATCAGCTTCTTGCGCTGCTGCTCAGTCTCCTTCTCTGTCATGAATTCCATGCTCTCCTCGCTGATACGGATTCCAGCAGTGCCTGGCTCATCCTGGAGTATTCTATCAGGCCCCAAATGCTCCTCAGGCGATCTATGCAAACTTCCAGGAGCGTGCTTCATGACGCTATGGGACCTTCCAGAGCGAGTTTGACCAAACTGAGGCGTAGTCTGAGCAGGTGTCACGTCGTCGTCTAGTGCTGGTTGTGCATTTGTGCTTTGATACTTTGGTTCAGGAACTGGGCTCGAAGCACCTTCATTGTTCAGCTGAGAGATATCTGGTCCAGAGCAAAGGGAACGTCCTGGTGAGAAGATCACTAGAAGCAAAAAGTATTAGATTAGTGTATGGATGAGATCGGTCATGCCGTCAGACCTACTTTCTGCAATTGTGATCAAGAACACAGCTGCCAATGAGATTGCTCCAGCGAACGCCGGATACTGCTCGTTGAAGAATGACGGCAGGCATGGGTCCGTCAATGAGACGAATGCTGTTGGGAAGAGGTGCACAAAAGCAGTTGCGATCAGGACGCCTGTGCCGAAGTGACGGAATACGAAGAGCGCTTTCGGCGGTATGTGAAGCTGTGGGACCTTGAGAGCGACCAAAGGTAGAGCGCATGCACCTGCTGAGACTCCAAGTATGATGAAAAGTGCACCGACATGGAGTGGTAGGTCGTAATCTTCATGCCTCGTGCCTGTGCCACAGCTCGACATGGCGGTAGAATCCTGCTGCTCCAAGCACCGCGACGATAACGAGGTCGTCCAGGGATGCTCAATATAGTGCCACGAGACAGTACAGCGTAGCTCGAGTCCAATGCCGTCTGTTCAATTCAGTCTGCGGATTCTTGCCGGCTCTTCCAATGCAATGCTCGACTCATTCATGGGCCAGGACCAAGGATAGCCAAAGGCGAAGGTAGCCGCAGTCTACCAGAGGTCTCAGACTCGTAGGAGTGGCCACCAAGGTGAAGTACGAGAAAAGTGTGGATCCAGGTTCTCCAGATCAATGTGCTCGCGGCCTCGGAAGGCACTCTGGGCATCGTCTTGGCCATCTTGGCTGCAACTGCCACGCGGTCAAAACCGGAGCGTGATAATTGTCGAGCTTGACATTGGATACGTCGATGGAGATGCTACCGCATAGAGATGAGCTGCCGTGACTGTCAGCAATACAGTACACCGATCGTGGCCAGAGCATTCCCAAGCTCCATCCTCACGAGCAAGGTGCCAAGACTGCAAGTTGGGAAGTTCTACAGGCGGCGGACCAAGATCAGCCTTACGATCGAGCTGGACGTGACTGTAAGTATACAGAAGTGCATGGTTGAGGGCCTGCCTGCAAAGGATTACAGAGTAAACAATACCAAGCAACCCAGATCGTGGCCGCAAGATCAGGAATTATGGTCTTCAGCATCGTAGATCTCAGGATCGATTTCTTCCGTATTGGCGGCGTCCGCCACGAAAGATCTGGAGGAGTATGTGAGTGGCACCGGGAGATGCATTCTGGGCTGGGAGATGTCACTGTAGGGTGTTGCTGGTGTTTGTAAGGTTGTGCCTGCGACGAAAAGCTGACTCAGCGAGCGAACCAGAGGTCTTCCACAGGCATCCTAGGACCGTTCTTTTAGATGCCATTCGCACTGCATTCTTCAACGAGATGTAAGCCCTACCACGAATCCAGACGGGCAAGACTATGCTTCGAGCTGTCATCGTCTCCAACTCGAAGTGGAGATGTGCCCTGCTCGTGTACCACCCACCTGCCTGATCCAGCTTGCGCTTCTTCCTGCGGAGCTCAATGGTAAGGTAGGCCTTGAGCTCCGAAGTCAGCTTTCCTTCAGCTCCCAATACTTTACTTGAATACTGTTCTACTGAGATACAGGACAACGACCAGGAACGTACCAACGCTCAGCGAAATAATGACGAAGAAGATCCAGCCACCGGGCCAGGAGCGAGCATACCCGAAACCCACGAAAACCGGCAAGATCCCCTTCGAATACGCAAAGAATGACATGAAAGGCGAGACAGCATATTGGGTATGGGGAGATCTCAGCTCTGGCAAGACGCCTTTGGTCTGCCTACATGGCGGCCCTGGCGTGCCCACCAACTATCTCTTCCCTATATCTCTGATATACAAAGACTATGGCATACCCGTGGTCATGTATGATCAGATTGGTTGCGGAAGCTCCACGCGATTCAAAGACAAGACGGGAGATTATGAGTTCTGGACGCCTCAATTATTCATGGGAGAGCTCGACAACGTTAAGAGCTATTTGGGCATAAAGGAGTTCGATCTTTTGGGACAAAGTTGGGGCGGCATGCTAGCTGGACAATACGCGATCGAGAAACAGCCCGCTGGCCTGCGGAAACTGATAATATCGGATTCGCCAAGCGATATGAAAGTCTGGGTTGACGTTGGAAACAAATTGCGAGCACAACTTCCAAAGAACGTTCAAGAATGTCTGGATAGATGTGAAAGGGAACGCAAATTTGAAAGCGAGGAGTACGAAGAAGCAGTAATGTACTTCTACAAACTGCATCTCTGTCGGATAGATCCTTTCCCCAAGGAACTTGCCGATTCATTCGAACAGCTCGGGGAGGATAATACTGTGTATTCTACCATGTGTGGGCCTAGTGAATTCTTCATCATCGGCAATCTCAAGAATTGGAGCATTACGGAGAAATTGGACAAGATTACGCCGAAGACTGTCCCAGGCGGCATCTTGATCATGAATGGATACTATGACGAGGCGCAGGACGAGACAACAGAAGCATTCTTCACAAAACCATCTGCTAGGACAAAATGGGTGAGATATGCTTTGAGCAGTCATATGCCAATGCTTGAGGAAACAGAAAAGTACTTGACGGATCTGGGAAGGTTCTTGACGCAAGAGTAGGTAG
Source organism: Pseudocercospora macadamiae (assembly GCA_012978405.1). Lineage (NCBI taxonomy): Eukaryota > Fungi > Ascomycota > Dothideomycetes > Mycosphaerellales > Mycosphaerellaceae > Pseudocercospora > Pseudocercospora macadamiae. Next base: position 44,164 of record WRNY01000069.1, read on the forward strand.
TCGAAACATAAACTTGCATTACTAGCTCCAACGGTCAAGTCAGTCATTCTTTGCCAGCAATTTCTCACCCACACAACCAAAATCTACACACTCACATCGCCATTCAGCTCTACCAGCAACAACGACACCATGGCAACCAACACCGAAGCAGTACCACCACCGCCGCCTCCTCCACCAGCGCCAACTCTCGCGCCGGTGAACCAGGCCGCGCTGCCTGCACCACCACCTCTCGCCCTGCCACCACCAGCTCTCTTGCCAGCACCAGTGGCAAGAGAGCCACACTTCCACCCGGACTGGGCCCCCGTGGTGTGTCCGCCGGAGTGTTGCTGCTGGGGTGGCCGTTGCCATCATCAACAGGTAAATATCGTGTCGTTCACCTTCTTTCTTTTTCGTATTTCCTTCGAACGTCAGAAAAGGACCAAGCGGCCAGATACACATCTCTGCAAGCTGCTCTCGATGAGACGATGTGAGCTGTGCTGTGGTTAAAGCTCATCACTCTCACCTTCTCTACTTTCTTCATTTCCTTGCACAACAACAAGCGGCCAGATACCGATCTCATGAAACGGCGTTCCACACCTCACTGAGAGTTCCATCGACGGCGGAGATGACCTCTCCGCCCCACTCACTCCTCCATCTGTTTCCCTCAACGCCTGTGTCAAGATCAGATCGCGCGAAGAGCTCCGCCGGTGGCGGCAAATGTCATTGCCTCCTCTTCCTCCGCTTCCAACACCACACCACAACATATATACACAAGCGCTGTATGCGGTGGAAATGCTTTTCCGCCCATCCTCTGCGTCCCCTGTCTCTTTCAATCTCAGAGAAGGAGACCACAACCACAACACCATCACACCACACCGTATACACACATCAGCCTGAGCACCTCCCTTCCTCCCTACATCAAGAAGCTACCAAGCAGCGCACCACCAAACCCCCTCATTACATCCTCAAAGCACATGAAAGAGCTTAATCCGCAGTGTTCACGCACCAAGGCTTTCCCTCCTCACATGGCTTGACAGGCTCTGTTCAATGTTGCCAAGTGAAGCGAGTCCGAGTTGTTACTTGAACCTCAACTGGTATACTCAGTACCCTTCACTCATTCGCCAAATGCTCATTCATACTCAGAGCTCGAAAGCATCATACTCACCTCTTTATTCACCTATAACCAGCCAGCCGAATCACACTCATGCCCGAAACCCAATTCTTACCATCCAAGGTAATATACATCTCCAGTCGCAGGTCATGCCATCCATTCCCACATTCATCAATGACAGCAGACAAGACTTCTCCTCGGACTTCGAGCTTTTATGAGCCATATATACGCGATCCTCGAGCTGGGCCGGCCACTCTCCTCACAAGCTTACGGTCTACTTCAGCGATCCTATTTCATAAAATTCGCCTCGCGGCCAGTTCGGTTATGCAAAAGCTATATACAAATGCTATGCTGTCTCTATCATTCACTGATTCTGTCTATTCTTTTGGTCGGCCGTGGATCTGCACTAACTCTGATTTCGCCAGTGACCTTTCTCGTCCTCCCTGCTCCTTGGCTTCCCACTTCACCTCTCGGATTCAAGACCCTACTTCGATCTCGGAGTCATAGCCAACCCAACCGGACTCCGTCTCGGACTAGGAGCTCTACTAGGCTGCGCAGAACGATTATGAGCCATGTGAGCACGAACCAGATGACCAGCAGCGAGTGCAGAGCACAAGGACAATTCACCAGCAAGGACACCAGCAGCGACGATCTTAGCAAGTTGTTGCGCATTGGCACCTGGTGTGGTCGGATGGGCACCACGGACGCCAAGCATATCGAGCATAGCAGCTTGGGGTTCCAGAACAGTACCACCGCCAAGTGTGCCGACTTCGATGGAAGGCATGGATACGGAGATTTGCAAGTTTCCATTGAGGCTAGAAAGACGGTCAGCATAAGTTTCTCGATGAGGATATTAGGAAAAGGACAAGACTTACTTCTTCATGACAGTAATGCAGTTACTACTCTCCACATTCTGTGCAGGATCTTGGCCGGTTGCAAGGAATATCGCCGTCACGATGTTCGAAGCATGGGCATTGAAACCACCGATCGAACCAGCCATAGCGGAACCAATGAAGTTCTTGCTGATATTGAGCTCAACAAGCGCATCAACATTGGATTTAAGGACAGTCCTGACGACCTCGCCGGGAATGATAGCCTCAGCGACGACAGACTTGCCACGTCCATCGATCCAGTTGATAGCGGCCGGCTTCTTGTCTGTGCAGTAGTTGCCAGAAACCGAAATGATAGCCATATCGCTGAACCCGGCCTCCGTCGACATGACTCTAAGAGCCTGCTCAACACCCTTGGAAATCATGTTCATTCCCATGGCATCTCCAGTTGTGGTCTTGAAACGGACGTACACATAAGTTCCAGCAATCGAGGTCTTGAGCTGCTGCAGACGAGCAAAGCGAGATGTCGAGTTGAATGCATCCTTCATCACCTTCTGGCCTTCAAGGCTGTCCAACCAGACCTTGGCAGCAGCAGCACGAGCAAGAGTCTCGAATCCGATACAAGGACCACGAGTCATTCCATCGCCGGTGAGAACAGTAACGGCTCCACCTCCAGCGTTTATGGCCTTGCAACCACGGCTTGTGGAAGCAACAAGCACACCTTCAGTTGTGGCCATGGGCAGGAAATAGCTGCGGCCGTCGATGGTCAATGGCCCAGCAACACCAAGAGGAAGCGGCAGATATCCAACGACGTTCTCACAGCAAGCACCATGTACGCGATCGTAGTCGAAGTGCTCGTAGGGCAGCTTCGACTTCTCCAGCTTGGATGTCAGCTCTCTAGTTCCAGGCGTGCGCGAGATCATGGCTCTTCGAATCTTGACAGCGCGAGTCTTGTCCTCAAGGGTTTTCTCAAGTGCGTACCCAGGAATCTTGTTGCGGAGGGCCAAGTCAGTCAGTTCTTCGTCATCGAGGATCGGCGCTTGCCTGGCAGCAAGAATCGCTTCGCATTCTTCTCTGGTACGCTTCCTGGAACCGTCAAGTGCTTCTGGATCAACTTTCGGCGGCTCGGGCTCTTCTGTTTGGATCGGCGGGATTGCATGGCCATTCATCTTGGGCGCATCAATGTCTTGCTCTTTGATGGTCCACCGGGCGGCATTGAAAAGGTATCCATTCAGTACCAAGCTGATTGCGAGCAGAATGATTACCCATTTACCGAGTACTGGATCTTCAAAGCTCTTCAGCAAGCTCTCAACAACTCTACCACCGAGCGCTGAGAAGAGACCTCGTTGATAATCTCCATCTATGATCGTCCAATCTTGTGGCTCTGGAGTAGCATAATGCACGGACGGATATTGCAGCTCGTACTTGATCGGCTGGAAGACGGTGACGCTGAGCGGCTGCTTGGTGCGCTCGGCCTCTGTAAAGAGGAAGTCAAGCCCATTTCCGGCGACTTTGAAAGGATCCATTGGTGGCTGCGTGACCACGGAAGACAGACCGGCGGTGGATACTGGTGTGTTGTGGCGATGTCCTCGGAACGGCATGCTGCAGAGATTCGCAACGTTGATCAAGATGAAGCCACTGACCATGAGCACCTTGAAACGCGGGATGCTCCTTTCGCGAGCCTTCATACCAAAGATGTTCACGGTGCTAGGAGTAATGCTGTCGCCGTTGGGCCAGTCGTTGCTAGAAGCGACATTCTCGGCAACCCGTCGACTCACACCTTCCTCCTCCAAGGCCTTCTTGATCGTAACATGGCGCTTGATTCTGTTGATCTCGAGCTTGATGGTCAAGATGGCGGTATAGAAGGTGAAGAGCAGGATACAGTCAAAGAAGAGTGTCCAGGCAGCGAGGAAGCAGAACTGTCGAAGTCCGCCTTGAATACCAGAGAAAGCGCCTGCGGAAAGAATGGCGATCTCAATGGCATAGTCTCGGATGATCTCAAAGCCGCGGTCGCGAATGGCTTGCTGGACAGCCTTCTGGATGGTGAATGCCTCGCCGTTTCCATTGCCATTCTTTGCTTGGTAGGAAGCGGAAAGCACGGCTTGGGTCAGCATAATTGGCTTCTCAAATCCGACCGTTACGACCAAAAACGGTACGCCCTCGGAGAGGAGAACGACATTCTCTGGGACACCCAACTTAAGGGTGACGACAATGCCGAACAGGAAAGCGAATGCCGAGCTGAAGAGGGTGGTGGTGCCAAGCCAGAAGTTCGATCCCATTCGTCGCATGCTAAGGAAGAGCGAGATGAATGTCAGATACATTGCAAGATAACCGAGGGACATGATGATGATATCAAGAGTTTCGGCATTCTTGATCAAGTCCAGAAAGGCGTTCCAGGAGTTTTGGGCCCATTCAGCCATGCTGTTTGAGCTCGGTCCGGTCTTTGCGATTTTCATGAGCCACTTCTTCTGCTCGACCTCATCATCGGAGCCGTCATCTTCCTGGACTGTGCCTGGCGGGGTTGGGATCTCTTTGAGAGTCTCCAGAAACTCGGCAGTCTCGGCGTAGGGCATAGAGAATGCGAGGTGCGAGTCTGAGGAGATGGACGAGAGGATGTTTGCGCTCGAAGGCACAATGGCAGCCGAGCTGTCTTCCGGGAGCGCAATATTCTTCGCGAGTGGCACTGCGCTTGGGGAGTTGTTGCCAGCATCGAGGAACTCCAATGTCACCAATGACAGCTCGTCTTCGCGCGGGAGATGCACCTTCTTGCTGCCATTCTCCTCAAGCTGCCATTTCCACGCGGTATCCTCTCCCAAGTGCAGTCTCCTGCTTCCTTCTGAGAGTGAAGCAAAGTCAATCTTGTTCACCGAGCCAACTGAGGGCTGGAAGAAGCCTTGGTCTAGCAGGTTGACGTAGAATGCGCTGCCGAGGATCGCGACGAGAGTGATTGTCCGGATCGGATGAGTGCATGCCTTCAACGACACTGTCTCGAGGTACGGAGTGAGTAGGCTGGAGTATGAGCCAGGTTTGTTCGGGTCGGTATCGCGATTTCGGCGCCATCGCGTCGGCAGTACATTTTCGACGAAGCCCAGCATGTTGAAATGGGCGGAATTGCAAGAGGCGCGAGGACCTCTAGCTGTATGATATGTGGTGAATGCTCACTGATTCGTAGGTGTGGCCCGTCGAGGCAGATGAGTGCCTCGCTAGGTGCAAATCGGATTCGTAGGTATTGTTCACTGCCTCGATGTCGCCAGCATATCTCAGTCCTTCTTTCCTTCTACGCCTTTCACTTCCTCCTCACACCTTCCGCGCTCTTCCTAACAGCTCCCTTTGCTGCTTCCTTCCCTCGCAAAGGAAGGTGTAGCTCACTATCGCTCCTCCCAGAAAAGTCGTTGTTCGTGGCTCCAGCCAGGAGCTATCGCCTGCAAGTGATAGCTGCTCGGCGCCCGTTCGAGAAAAAGTTGCAGGCTTTAGACGTCACCCTGCTTCAAGTTCGAAACCTTGCGATTGTTCAGGACAAAGAAACAGAAAAATAACAAATTCCTCTCTCGGTGTACAGAAAGATACAGAAACCAGACCCCTTCCTCAACGGGCACCCGTATATCGCACTATCGCACCATCCCAATGCTGGAAGTATTCTAGTGCCTGCACCCGCCACAAATCGTGCGGAAGCGGTGACCACCAACTTTTGCTGCACAGCTGCTTGGGGTTAAAATCCGACGGAGGGAGCATCTACGCCCAGGAACACACCAATCACGGCGCCCAAATGACCCAAGCGCGGTATTTATGACCCTGCACTCCGCAACCAAATCTCTGGCTGCCGCAGATGCTTGGAAGTACCCGAAATGAGGCGCAGATTTCAAAAAAGTTGTGAAAACTGAAGTGGGTTGGGTTACGACTCTGGCCGAAGTCGGGAGATTCTTTCTACAGCAAGCAATTGAATTCATGGTATTTACCTTTACAAACTGGTACTACAAGAGCGACGATAGGGTGGAAAGTATCTGCGAAGAATTCTTGCATTTGATCGACCTTGGGTGTGGGATGCTGGCGCGGCAGAGCTCACAGAATGTCGGACGATTGTGGCTGAAGTGGCTCAGGTTTGACAAAGAGATGGCTTTGCTTTGAGATGACACTTCAGCCATCTCACGTTACGACAGGCGCCTGTACGAGGCTTCCATGTGGTCACGACGTCAAAGTCATCAGCTGGTACCTGACCTCACGTTGTACACGCAAGTCTCGAGAGGCGCTGCGCTGCAGTCATTGCTGATACTGTACTCGATCTCAACCGCATCCGCGGATCTGCAAGCTCGCGATTCCGCAAAATGGAGATCTTCGCAGAGACAAACGCCGGTGTGCAGCGGTGTGGTCCTGCAGTTTGTGCTGCTGGACATCACTCGTCCCATGATGGCGATTTGGCACACGCTGAAGAAGACTCGAGTGTCCATTGTTCTACAAATTCCATGCGACACGTGGTGGGATTGCTTGTACTCCCACGCACAAGCCTCGTAAGCCAGCGAGGCGTGGTGATGATGCGGAACAGGCAGCGCGCAAGCAGACACAGTCGCACAAGCACTTCAGCAGTCTTTCCCAGCTCTGTAGTCATACAGCCATGACACCAGACCGACTCCCTATCATCAAGAACCGGTATCGGCTAAAAGAAGCAGGCTTGTTGGGCATGGTGCTGAGTGTCGCCTCTGCTGTGGCCTTGCTCGAATGCTCCAATCTCTGCTATCCTTGTTCTCTCACTTACTGCAGGTCATAGACAACGCGCTTCAAGCATGATTCAAGACGCCCAGCAGACGACTGGAAGTGCCGTTGTTCCTTCCAATGGCTGTTCTGCAGAGGGACACCACTCGTTTGGTGACCGTACCCGCAGTCATCTGATTATCACCTGGGCTTTCATAATTTCAGCTGTTCTTCACTCCATGCTTGAGCTTCTCTGCCAGCGGTACATCACCGCATGTGATACCTTTCACAAAGTCCATATCTGGAGCGAAAAGCATGACATGGAAATGCTCAACAGCATGAATGCTCTTCAAACTGGTCCAGTTCTTGAACCAGATGACATTTTCCCGACCACAGCGTGCGCTGAAAGTTTCGTCAACGAAGTCTTGGATCAGCTTTCTGGTCTCTGGTGCCATGTCGCCAATGTTCGAAGCGGGATCTGCTGGCAGCTCGAACTTGGACCATACCACGAGATGCACTATTCGCTCGTCAATGCCGTACGGCCAGTCATTGTACAAGATCTTGTAATCGGCTGGTCTAGGTCAGTACACGCATCGCACCAATTTCGCCCATGATTTCTCATACCTGAATTTGAGAACAACGACCCATCATGATCAAGATCTCTCCAACCCAGCCGCTCACTCATCACAAAGTTCATAACACTACCATATTCTCGAGTGAGCTTCGAGCAATACTCCCGATACAGCCTTAAATCACTCGGCACTCTCAAGAACAAGTCGAGCCGATTATCGCGCATGAAGCCCTTCACGTCCTCCCACGACTGCCTCTGGTAGAGCGCGTCTGGAGTGCTGAGTATACCCCGATCCTTCTCATTTTCCAAGGCATACTGCAGGAATTCCGGACACTCCTCCGTATGCTGATCGACTGGGACATTGACATTCCAGAACTTGGTGCTCCGCTGACAGCTGTCAGATCTGGCGTCGTTCGGTGATATGGTCATCCTTGTCTCATCCCTCCTCACCCGGTCAGCAGGCTAAAGCAGCAAATGCTTGACTCCGAGCAATACGAGCTGCCTGCTGCCTGCAAACCGACTCAAGCGCCTCAGAGAATATGAATTGCCAGAGTTGATCTCGATATCGTACCCTTTGATCGTCTTAAAGGTATTGCAGCGTATTCCCAGTGATGTCGCCTCGAGGATGTTTCAGACAATGGACCCTTCACGGAGACAAGTCCAAACGAATCGGAGCACTTCAATGTGAAAAGGCCCTGTCTCAATTTCGTGCTTCTGCTATTTACGCCCGTTCTTCTGGCGTACGGAAAGGATCATGGATTCTTGGTTCTTGTAAGCTGATCGGCATATATGAACATGACAACAACAACAAAACATCAAGTTGTTGGACAGTTGAGAAGACAGATAACGCATGTGAACGCTCACCTACCGTGTTGACTCGCGCAAGTCTCGCGTCTGGCCAACGGTCGGATCGCGGCTTCACTTCGTCGTGCTGCTTACCCGCTTGCGAAAGCCCTGGTCAGGCAGGGAGATTGATAGACTCTAGGGGTGCATGAACACCCAGAAATAGGGCAACCAAAATTGATGAGCCACCTACATCACGGCTAAGGTGAATCAACGTGCGCTGGAACGGAACGTCTGGTTCCAATTTTCCTCAGCCCTTTTTTCTCTGCTCTCAGGTGTGGGCAAAATCAGGAAGAAGGAGATTTTGCTTGGACTCAACACTCGGAGGCGAGTCTGCGCTAAGCGCTGTTCCTGCATGCAGATCTCACGTTTTGGCACAAGGTCGGGCAGCTGAGTGGTCGGGAGGAGATCGCATCCGGCATGGTCGGTTTTTGCACCACTCACTTTGAACCGCGCATCAGCAAAGGGGGCCCAGTCCGTCCACACACCTTTTGCCTTGGCCGCGCTTCGGGGCGTGTGTGAGGCTGCGTCTTTCTTCGCCTGCTTGTAGTATCGTTTTACTGTGTACTGCACTAGTATTCTAGGTTCCCTCGTATTCTGCTACATCCCTCCTCGATCATGCTATTGTCGATATACGGTCTCTACTGGTAGTGCGTAATACTTCTTGGATAACAACAACAACAACATACTACGCTGGGCCACATTCCAGACGGGCGGTTGGAAGAGAAAGGGAGAGGCGGACGGTTTCTGAGATAATATTACTCCTGAAACGAAGGGACCAAACTTGGGAATATACTCTTTCGAGATCTTTTGGAGATCAGACGGCCCTTGCATCGCCCATCGTATTGCAACGAACTACTGCTCGCTCTCCAGACGGGGCAGATCTCCGGACGAACACCTCGTACTGCCTGGTTACTGGCATTGCGAGCATACCATACAACACGCATAACTCACCCGCCCATTACGCCTGCCATTAATCGCATGAGCACGACCGATCGACCGACGAACCTTCCGCGCGGCTCACTCACACCTTCTTTCTCGCCTCCCTCCCGCTAATGTCTCGAGCCGTCGGCACGGCATCGCCATTGTCGCCGTTATCCATGAGCAGCAACGAGTCCTCCTTTGTCGGCCGATATGGCGGTAATGGAAGCGTGAGCGGGCTTGCTGGCCCCCTCGCAGGCACACCCAACGACGTCCCATACGGCGGCGGCCCTTATGGCGCAGCGCGACCACCGCAAACATCACCGCCTTCGTCGCAGCACCCGAGCAGTTCCACCGATATGTCGCGGCCTTCTGCCAGCGGCTCTAGCAACCGACCGCCGTCTTCCGCGAGCTCTATAGGCATGTCGAGTGATGGTCGCATGGGGTTTGGCAAGCCTCCCAATCGCGACAGTTCAAGGAGTCAGATCCCGCCTGATGCGGACAATGCGCTGTCGAGGCATTACGCGACACTGAGAACATACCTGGCGGAGTCGCTACAAGATGAGAAGGGAAACCTCAAGCCAAACCGGGCACGGGACAAGTTGCTGCGGCTGAGCGTCACGCAATTCATGGAACTCAGCACCGATGTCTATGATGAGTTAATACGACGGGAAGATGAGCGAGAACGACGGGTGGAGAATGTCCCGCGATTCCTCCTACCGAAACAGAACTTCCACCCCAAGCGGAATCAGGCGCGACAGAAACTTAGCACGCTTCCGACTGAACGATTCAGGCAGCTTGCTACGGATGTATTTTACGAACTTGAACGACGGATACCGCGGTTCGCAGGAGGCGATATTTCACGACCTCGAAGTACAACGAGTAATGCTAGTAGTAGAAGTCGAGCGCCTAGCAGGGGTGGCATGCGACCGCCTATGGGGCCCAATGGGTATCCATATCCACCAGGCGCGGGAAGAGGAGGTCCACCGCGAATGGGACCGAATGGACCGATGTCACCCTATGGACCAGGACCGGGTGGCCCACGAAGACCAAGCGAAGCAGGATCGCTGGGGAGGCCGCTACCAAAACATTTCCAAAGTAATACCATCGTTCCGAATAAGAGTACTATGGTTGAGGACGATGACATGGAGGATGATGAGGATGCGTTCGGGCTGGATCATGTGGGCTCTGGACTCAGCGAACGACATAGTCCGAGTAACAGTGCTGAAGACAAGGAGAAGATGCACGCACAAGAGGCTGAGATTGTGGAGCTCAAAGAAAAGATCGAGAGTCTCGAGGCCAAAATAGTGGAAAACAGCGAAGAACTCGCAAGAACTGGAACACTTGACGCTGAGCGAGAGCAGTGGGCCACGCAACGAGAAGAACTCGAGCAGAAGCATATGGATGCGCAGACACTCGCCAGCACACTGCAGGCTGAGCTGGCCGTGCTGAAGTCCAAGGTACAAGACACCGATACAGACCGAGATCAGCACGAGCAGAGCATGCGCGACATGCGAGAGCAGCTTGACGAGATTCAAGAACAGCTTGCCGACAAGCACGACGAGAATGGCCAATTGCAACTACAACTTCGAGAATCTTCACAGAACACGGCTGAACTTCAGCAATTGCAGGGAGAAATCGAAGAATTGCGAAGGCAGTTGGAGACGTCCAATAAGTCTACCTCGGTGGATTCGGAACAGACAATAGCGCAGCTGCAACAACAGCTCGAGAAACAGGAGAAGATCAACACACAGGTTCGGGAACAAGCCATGCAAAACTTACGAGAAATGCGTGAGCTCAGTCGGCAAAATGATGAGGCTGTAGAGCAAGAAGAGAAGATGGCGGCCAAGATTGCCAAGCTGGAGAAGGAGAATGATACTTGGAGACAGCGGTATGCGAAGGTCAAGGCCCAGAACAAGCATTTGCGAGCGTCAACAATGGGTCTTGGTCTTTCAACTGGCTTGGACACTGGCAGCCTGGTGCGACAAGAAGGCCTCATCTCCGAAGGTGGTCTAGTACGCGACACAGAAGTCACACGATTCCAGCTCGCTGTGGATGAGCTGCTCAAGGTGGCTCGTCAGAACAGCACAGATGCCATGCTCGAAAGCGTAAAGTCTGTGGTGGTCAGCGTGCAGGCGATTACTTCAGCTGTACGAACGGACGGGTATCCATCACCTGGGCCATCGCCATCTGTGCCTGACATGAACATGCAATCTGCGCCGCCTAGTGTTGGCAAGATCAAGGCTCGAGTCACAGGCACCGCAAACAGCCTCATCACAGCCACAAAACAACACGCTGCATCACACGGTCTCTCACCCGTGGCTCTTCTCGACGCCGCTGCCAGCAATCTAACATCCTCCGTCGTCGAACTCATCAAAGCCGTCAAAATCCGACCCTCGACTAAGAATGAGCTCGCGGATATGGATGACGCTGATGAGCTGCACTCTTTCTACGACGACAGCTTATCACCAACTACCGGCAACAAGACACTTCAGATCCCTGTGCCTCAAATGACACCCAACGCAAGCTCAACTCCCGAGGCCGGTAGTAGTTCAGCGAAGAAGGGTTGGTTTGGTTGGGCGGGCAAATGGGGTGATGAAGAACAACAGCAACATCCTCAAATCACGAAGACTGGACCTAATGGTGTTGTTAGTAATGGTGTGAGCCATCATAATCATTCTGCGAGCCTTAGGTCGGATGATAGTGGGAGTGATTATGATCCTTATCGGTAGTGTCGAGGGGCTGGGAGGATTGCTTTGACTACACCACGATGACGAGACGTAACCACTCTGCCTCGCTGAGGTCTTGGTAGCGTCAATGCCCAGCTCGGATTACTACCTCGGTCAGGGCATCACACCTATCGACTGACTACTGCGACGTAACTATTATATCTCACTCGGGCGGACGACATTTGGTAATGTCCATGGCCAGCTCGGATCCCTTTTGTCAAGACATGACACCGCCGACTGACTACTACGATGAGACGTCAAGCATAATGTTTATATTTACTGGTCCTAAACGGGCGTTTCTTGAATACTGGGTTGGAGTTTGGGCATTTGGGATGGATGGCGGTACGTTGAAGATACCCCGAAGCGGAACAGCCAGGAAGCATGCACTATGTTTGCGACAGATTGGATGGGTACTTTTGGGTCTTACTTATACGGAGGACACGCGGGCGGATTCTCTGTTGTTTAGGGCCCCTTCTGTTTTTTTCTTGGATACTACAAATCGCGACTTTGGGAAGACATGGGAAGGAAACGTATATGATATGGTTGGGGCTCCTTTTTTCGCTATATTGGTAATGTGTAAAGAATATTATCTCTGATTACTTGTCTGCACTACACTATCTGGAATGAAATGAAGGTGAGTGCCTTTCGAATACATGCTGACTACCACTATGATCTGCCTCATGCTAAGCATGGTATTGCTCATCCTCAGCCAGCTCAGTAGTGCCAGATCATTGGGGCCAAACCTCCTGCGGCCCGGCGAGCATCTTGTATGTCACTCGCATGACAATGACCTATTCTTATTCTTACGCATGAGCGGAGTCTGGGGTAAGAGCATGGGGGCGGGGTGGAGAGTCAGAGAGATGGGATATGTTGGTGGAGATGGGAGTGAATGCGTGTCGGCCATCTCCGTCACCTACGGTAGGCCGACGGAAGGCTTGGTGGCTTTCATGTCGCGGTAAGGTGAGACGACATTAGGGACCTTGTGCAAGGCCAATTTGACTATAGATTTAAGTGTAACGGCCGCCGCTAATGCAGCGCCAATTTGGACACGATATCGGACCTTATACAGTTAGTAAGTAAGTAAGTAGAAAAGTAGCTTTTTTAGTTAATAAAGAAGGCCTAGTATAGCTAAGAGTTTAAGCTAGAGGCTCTAAACCTTAGCTATTCGGCTATATAGCTATCTATAGATTATTAATCTATAGAAGATAATAATATTATAGCTATATTAATAACCTTGTTATTACTATTATTTATAGTAATAGATAATATAATAGATAATAACTATAATAATAATCTATATACTATTTAATAACCTAGTAAGATAGTCTATAAATACTAGTATTAATAAAGCTACTATAACTATATATATAAAGAATCTTATATTTATTAATAAATACTATATAGTAAGCCTAAGTTTATATTATTAGTATATCTAGAAGCTAACTATAAAAGTAACTTCTACTTTATAAAAGCTTAGCTATTTAAATTAAGTAACTTATTAAATATATAGTTAATTATATTTCTATAGAAGTATATAGCTATACTAGAAACTATATTATATATAGTTTATAAAAGGTTATTAAGCTCTAGATATACTAAAGATATATATAAAATATTTAGAAGAGATTCTAGCTAGATAAGTAGTATATTTAACGCTAGCGTAATATAGCTAGTACTAAAATATAAAAGTTTCCTATACTAGAATAGAAAACGCTTAACGCTAGTATATTTATATATATTAGTAGACTCTTTATTTCTAAAAGTTAGAATATCTAATATCTATAAATATATTAATAGTACTATAAGAAAAATAGTAAGACTTTTATATAGTTAGTAAATCTTTTATAATAGCTATAAAAAATATTATAGCTTTAAATTCTAAGTAATAATAATACTAGATAGTATAATAAGCTTTAATAGTCTATATCTAGGCTCTTTTAGTAATAGAAGACTTATATAAGAGTCTAATATCTATATAGTATAGTATAAATACTTCGATAAAGAGCTACTAGAGTAGAAGCTATTTCTATTTAGTAATTTAGCTTCTAGATAAGTTAATAGTATTATTAGTAGTTAGAAAATAAAAAAGAGTAAAGTTTAAGAGCCTCTAAAAATATAGATAGCTAAAGAAATATTAGTAATATAAAAAGCTATAGAATAGAAGTTTAGTAATATAATTAATTACTAGAAGTTCTTCGACTATAAAAAAAGACTATATACTAGATTAATACTAATTAGAGCTATATATATAGTCGCTATATTACTTACTAACTATATAGATTATTATTATAGTAATAAAATAGTATAGTACTATAGACTACTTATACTTAAAATATACGATTACTTTAGAAGAGCGCTATAGCTATTATACTATATTAAAATATCTAATATAATAGCTATTAATCCTTCTAGTAATAGTATAGAGTCTAGAAGTAATACTAGTAATAAGATAAGTAATAAAAATAATAGATTAGAAGAATAGTTAGAAGTATAAAGTATATAGAAAGTTTAAGAAAATAAAATAAAGCTAGGTTTAAAAGATATATATTTTTAAGTAGAGAACTAGAGCCTTCTATTTTTATAGTTAGAGTAAATAAAGTTAATTTACTATAAGTTTTCTACTATATTTACTCTATAGTAAAAAGCTATAAAATTCTAATCTCTACTATTATTATAGTAACGTAGCGTATTAGGCTTATAACTAGCTTAGTATAGTAGGTTATTAAAGTTATAAAAGATAGTATAGTACTAGTATTCTTTCTATAAATATACTATAGTTATATTTACTAGCAAAATAATTAATATTATATACTAATTAATATACTAGCTATTTAATAAAAGAGAATAGATACTATAATATACTCTACTAAGCTCTACTAAATTTTAGTTAGATTAAGGACTTTAATCTTCTTAATTTTAACTATCTACTTATTATTAATAATAACTTTCTTATACTTTTTTCTTTTTATTTATAGATATAGTATTATCTAAATATTAACTATTATTACTTTCTAGAAAGTTACCTATAATAGATATATCTAAATTAGTAAATAGTTTATTATTAAACTCGAAGCTACTATTAATATTAAAATCTATAGATTAAGACTATAATAATAGTAAAGAGTTAACTAGTATATATAGAAAAAAGCGCTATAATATACTAAATATATCTAATTTAATATTATATACTATCTTCTAATATATTATTTTTATATACTTTATAGCTTTTTTATTAGTAGTATTAATATATCGAATAAGTCGTCTTTCTACTATTACTATTAACCTAGGCTAATAATTAGCTATAGCTTTAAGACTTATAAATACTAACTATAATACTTCTACTATTATATCTTTCTATATACTTAATTAGACTTTTATCTTCTTAGTCTTAAAGTCTAAACGACGCTATATTATAATAATTATACTCTTAATCTATAAGCTATTAATAATAGCTAGTAATAGTATAGCTAGTAAAGAAGTTAGAGTTTAAATAGCTATATTTAAAGCTATATTTAAAGCTATATTTAAAGCTAGTATAGAAGGCTAACTTAAAGTTAATACTAGATTAGCTATATAATTACTTAATACTTAGAGTATATTATCTTATATCTATTAAGCTAGAGTCTTATAAACTATATACTCTTTAGCTATAAAGAGTAACTCTTAAAGCTTTTTATTAATAGTTAAAACTTCGACTTTAAAGTAGTCTAATATCTAAGTAAATTTACTAACTTTAGCTATATATCTAGTAGCTTTTACTTTCTTCCTTTCTTTATTAATCTACTTAGCTATAATATAGTAGTACTAATATAGAAGATCTTTAATAGCTCTATTATAAAGTAGATAATTAGTATTAATATATTATTAATAGATCTTTATTATATTGTTAATATAGCTAGAGCGATATTTACTTATATAGTTATTAACTATCTAGATTATTAGTAGCTATATAGCTAGACTATATATAGTATTACTTAGAAGACGATTATATAGCTTAGTAGCTAGATTATTATCTTTAATAGGCCTTATTTATAAGCCTAGTTTATTTAGTATTAGTAGAAAAATACTAGCTTTAGCTATAATTATTAAGTAGCTATATTAAGTATCTATTAATACTTAAGACTTACTAATTATCTCTTCTAGAAATATATATAATAGTAGCTAGACCTTATTAGATACTAGAAGCTCTACTAGATCTATAAGAAGTAAATAAATTAAAACTACTAGACTATAGATAACTAGACTATATATTATTATAGGCTAATTATATAACTAATAATTAGCTAGCTATAGTAGTAGTAGGTCTATAAAGGCTATAGTCGACTATATAGCTATTAATAAAAAGTATATATTAATAACTATAGAGATTAAAAGTAGAGTTAGTCTAAGAGTATAAAGTAGATCTATAGTACTAATAATTATAGTTTAGCTAATAAAATCTATATAGGTACTAATTATAAGGTATCTAGAGCCTACTAACTACTCTATTTTATAGCTATAATAACTACGTAATACCTTTATAATTAATCTTTAGCTACTTATCTACTTAGCTAATCTATTACTTCTATAACTCTTAATAGCTATACTATTATATAGCTACTTTTCTATATTAATTATAGTAGTTATAGAAGCTATCTATCGTCTATATAAGTAGCTAGCTTTCTTACTTATATATATAGTATATATATATAAATTATAGCTATATATAATAGATATAGAGTTTAATATTTAATAGATAGAGCTACTACTTTAGTAACCTCTTTTAACTAACTTTAACTTAATTTAATTAACTAACTATAAGTAGCTTAATTAAAGAATCTAACTTCTACTAGTTATTTACTTAATTATTTTTTATAGTATATAGTCTAGAGGCCTAGAGCTAGACCTCTAGTACGTATATATAGAGCTATTTATTTATTTATCTCTATCGTATATAGACGGTCCTAAGCTACTATTATACGCGATAGATCCGGAAAGGGCCTTATTTACTCAAAGTCTATATTTGCAGGGGTCTGAAGGCCTTGCATAAGGTCCCTATTGCGCATCAACTTAATTGGAATCATGCCACGGGTATCAGGCAATGGAAGGAGGTTGTGATCGGAAGATGCATTTGAAAGTACCGAGCTTGTACGAGCATCGCGAATCTCGTCCGGACGCAGACATCGACGTTGCATGACAATGATCGACCTTGGCAAGAATAATGAATTGTATGTATTGGTATTGATATCAGCTTCCAATTACCTCCTACCATCGAGCATGTTCCCAAATTGAAGAGACGATCTCCAAAAAGGAATATGCGGGAGATCTGTCTGGGCTCTGTTGATCTATCAGGAGATCTTCTGAGCTGCAGCAGAAGCTTTCGAGTAATAAAAAGGAACAAACAGAACCTCAGAATGTGATGCTTCTTCAAACCTTGGGAGTCCCGTCCCGATGCGGTTTCTCTAGAGTCGCGATCCAGATCGTTGTGATATTGAATTATAGCGGACTCTTGGCATATTTGACTGTACTTCCAGACACATGAGGCTGAGATAGCATTTCGCCGCCAAGACGTGAGAGGGTCGTCGAATGTGGCGTAAGTATAGGTACGGTCAGCTCCGATATCCTGTTCCCGCGGCCGCATTCACCATCATCGCTATTCTTGGCGATGTGGTATGGTTCGCATGAAGTTCTGTATGTTCGTGGGTTCTTACAGGCATTGTATATCGCCGCTGTCCTGGTGGTCGGAATTCGGGAACAAGTTTGACAAGCAAGGTGAAGCGGGCCTTGAGCCGCATAAGGACAGCCGAAGCGAACGGCACGCGAGCAGGACTTTACCACAGGATTCACGCCATTGGCCACGTTCTTATCTCTGTACTATTCCTTCCCAGCTTCGCATGTTCTTACGCGCATCGCTGTGTCTGACTAGCTCAGAGCTCTATTTCATCTTTCGACCTTCTACGCGAGCCGAGAACGTGGCTACGGCAAGCATGACAGGCCAAGCTGCCCAGAAGGCTTGAGCGGCAGATAAGCACGTCGACCCTAACTGAGCATGCGAGATGGTAGTGGACCACACCTCGTGGGCAGAGACGTAGTGTGGGCACTCCACTTTGCGTAGTCTTTGGTCGTCCGGCAGCGGCCCTTCTTCTGGCCCATTTGATTCGCATCCGCCCTCACTGCTTCAGGTAACGCCTCCGTATTTTCTTATCAGCGTGCGTGCGACTGGGACCTCCAATTCTTCGGCGATGTGCGCCGGCGTTGTTGTGTAGGACCCGCACGCCACTAGCATGTCACGTACTTTAATAAGACCTCGTCCTTATTCTGTCTTCCCTTTTTGAGAGTTGTAGCTGACCCAGTCCATCCGACGACACGACATCGAGTCGCATAGCCCGGAGCTAAACTTCTGCGTGAAGCCGGAGCATATACCAGAATACGAACACCCGGATTAATCTTCTTCGTGAAGCCGGACGAATCGAAGCCGCAATGGCATACCAGTACGATGTCGAGAAGAGTGGAGGCGTGGTGAATAATGGAAGCGATGATTACAGTCGCGGAGAAAAGAGGCAAGGAAGCTTCGCATACGAGGATGGTGCTGTACCGGGCGAGAGCTTCGAGTTGGGCAACACCCCATATGCGAAACTTCAGCGTCTGGCTGGAAAGATGAAGATGGAACAGCGAGGTATTGAGCGCGTGCCAGAGGATGAGCGAACAGATACGGGCCTCAAGGGATTGTTGAACGTCTCGACAATGGTAAGCCGGCGCATCACTTCAATTGATGCAGAACAAGTGACTGACTGTTTTCCAGTGGCTCTCCGCCAACATGGTCGTTTCGTCCTTCGCCATCGGTATCCTCGCCAACAAGCTGTTCTATCTCGGTGTTGCCGACGCCATGCTGGTCTGCCTGTTCTTCAACCTGATCGGTATCACTCCAGTCTGCTTCTTCTCCGTCTTCGGTCCCACCTTCGGTCTGCGACAAATGGTTCTCTCGCGATTCTGGTTTGGATGGTGGGGCGTAAAAATCATCGCCATCTTCAACGTCCTTGCTTGCATTGGCTGGTCCAGCGTCAACTCCATCGTCGGCGCTCAATTGATCAACACTGTCAACAGCGACGTCCCAGGTTTCGCCGGTATCTTGATCATCGCATTCTGTACATTCCTCGTGACCATGTTTGGCTACAAGGTCGTACACGCTTATGAATTCTGGTCCTGGGTACCAGCCACCATCATCTTCTTCATCACTCTCGGTGTCTTTGCGCACAGCGGCGACTTCGTGAACATTGAGTGGGAGACCGGCAAGGCTGAGATGGGCAGCGTGCTGTCCTTCGGAGCAACCATCTACGGTTTCGCCACTGGTTGGACTTCGTACGCCGCAGACTACACCGTCTACCACCCATCCAACCGATCCAAGAAGGCAGTTTTCTTCTGGACCTGGCTCGGCCTGATCGTTCCTCTGCTCTTCACCGAAATGCTCGCCATTGCCATCACCAGCGCAACCTCCATCAACGGTGGCGACAACCGCTACCAGACTGGCTACGAGGCCTCAGGAACCGGAGGTCTCCTCGGCGCTGTCCTCGTCTACCACCTAGGCACTTTCGGCAAATTCTGCCTCGTCGTCATGGCTTTGACCATCATCGCCAACAACTGCCCAAACATCTACTCCGTCGCTCTCACCGTGCAAGTCCTCTCCCGATACGCCCAGTGGGTTCCTCGCTTCATCTGGACCGGTATCGGAACTGGCGTCTACATCGCAATCGCCATCCCAGGTTACAGCCACTTCGAAACCGTCCTCGAGAACTTCATGAACTTCATCGGATACTGGCTCGCCATTTACGAAGGTATCTCGCTCACTGACCACTTCGTCTTCAAGCGTGGTTTCTCCGGCTACAATCCAGAGAACTACGACAAGCCAGGAAAACTTCCTCCTGGTATCGCAGCCATTGTTGCTTTCTGCTTCGGTGTCGGTGGTATGGTTTGCGGCATGTCGCAGACCTGGTATGTTGGACCAATTGCGCTGCATGCTGGTGAGGCTCCTTATGGTGGTGATGTTGGATTCGAGTTGGGTTTCGCTTTTGCTGCGACATCGTACCTGATCTTGAGACCTATTGAGCTCAAGTTCTTTGGAAGGTAGAGATGATGATGTGATGTTTTTGTATAGATCGCGATACCCTACTATTTACTACTATGATGATGAAAAGTTTAAACATCGCTTTCCCGAGGTCATTACTGCTTTCACTTTGGTCCGTTGGTCTCCTGTGCTTGCCGATTTTGGTAGGGATCCACTATATCGCGTGGCAGCTGGAGTATCCAGAAACGCCATATTTGTCAATGCTAGGGTAAGTCTATACCATTCCTCAGAGAACGAGACAGACAATACGGGGGAAAAGAGCCGCCCGTATTGTGTTCATTCACGATGCATTGGTCCGCTTTTCGAATTCTCGTTCCATTCATCCAGACTATCTGTCGTAAGATCATGATCTATTCCCTCACACTGTCGATCCATTTCAGTCTAATGCTTCAGCAGCAAATGAGCAGCAGCATAGATCCTTTCAGTAATAATACCAGCCCACTTCTTGGCGGCAATTCCATCATGTGCTTCCAGAGCTTCGACAAGACCAGGGTAAGTGGCACCAGCATAACCAGTCCACAAACCCGGTGCGAACACAACATGCTTGAACCACGATCTGCTGTCCAGACCTTCGGCGTGCAAGAACTGCCGTTCGAGGAACTTGTATTTCTGGTTTGTTGTCTTGATGGCCTCGTACAACTTCTGCTTTCTCTTGCTGGAGATGGAGGGCTGTCCAACAAGCTCGACGAGTCTTTCGGCGCTTGCGTCAAACTCGACTGAGGCATCCTTGAAGAAGGCGATAGCTTCATCGATCTTCTTGAAGGGATCTGAGACGGACGAGTCGTCCAGCTGAACGTCTTTTGCAGCAGTCTTGACTCTGTCGAGGTATTTGTCCAGGCCAATAGCGTAGTCGGTTGCGTTCAGCGGAACAATCGGCTCCTCGACGAGCTTCGCAGCCAAAAGGGAGATGATCTTGGCAATCGTAATGTGGTACTGGAAGCCCACATCGCCATAATTGTCCATCCAGTGGAAGCTGTCATAGTTGCTGTGGTAGTGGTAGACGGGGTCATTAGGTCCAGCACCGAAGCCCACGTCGATGGAGGATATGCCGGCGAAGTCTTGGAAAGCAGTGAAGTCGCTGCCTGAACCCATGGTGCTGATGTGGCCATTCCAGGTATCTCTCACTGTCTGACCAGCAATGGTCTGATTAGGACTTTGGACTTGACCGGTGATGTCAGTAATCGCTTTGTTCAGTACCGGTGCAGCAGAGGTACTGAAATGAGGGCCGCGAGCGCCAACGTCAACGTTAATGTACGCCACGGTTGTTCCAGCGAGCCAAGGGAGGTATTCCTCGACCCACTCTGTGCTTCCAACCAAGCCATATTCTTCTCCGTCCCACGAGGCGAAGACGATTGTTCTGTGTGGCTTCCAGCCTGCTGCCAATGCCTTACCGAAGGAGCGGATCACCTCATTCAAAGCCGCGGAGCCAGAGTTCGGATCTCCAGCGCCACCAGCAATCCATGCGTCTCTGTGATTGCCGATAACGATGACCTCGTCAGAGACAGTGCCGTTGATGACGCCGATCACATTCCAAAGAGGCGTAGTGACATATTCCTGCTTGTTATACAAGTTGATTGTGACGCCTTCTGGCGAGGGGCCAATGTTGTACTCAACGCCCTTGTATTCGAGACCACCAGTCTGCCATGATGCTGGGAACGACGAAACGTTCGGGCCATGGCCATTGAGCGCCTTGAGAATTGGAAGCGCTTCTTTGTAAGAGATCGGTAGAGATGGGATGTCTGGGATTGCGCCATCGACCGGCTGGCGAGGAGCGCCGGGCTTTGATGGGTAGCCAGGAGTGGTCGGGTCGCCTGGTGCTACCGCTATTGAGAGGTCAGTAGAGATCAACAACTTTGCTGCGAGAATGCTTACACAAGTACTGGACACTTCCACGCTGCACACTGCTAGGATTCCTGGCTGGTCCGTCTGGGTAGGTCTTGAGGCCATTCTCCTCGGTAACTTCTCCATCGTCACCAGGATCGCTGTACATCACAACACCGATCATTCCAAGATCCGAAGCACGCTTAACCTTTAGACCTCGGAAAATGCCTCCATACTTGACCAATGCGATCTTGCCTTCCAGCGGGATGCCGGCATTGACTAGATCCTCGTAGTCTTGGTATGTGCCATAGTTCGCGAATACGAATTGCCCTGTCACGTTGCCATTGGCGGAGTATCCATGAAATACTGGCACTCGGTCCGTCAGGTTCGTTGTTGGGTCTTCTTCGAGAACATCTTCTTCCAACGTAGCTTCAAAGTCGACCTCGCCGTCCTTCAGCATAGCAAGTCTGTGCTCCAGAGGATAGTTGATGTACACATCGTACGCAACGATCTCCGCAGAGTGTACACCAAACTCAAGCCATCTGTCCTTTGTCCATTCAGCCTGGCTCAGGTTCTTGCCTGCAAGATGCGGCCCAGCAGTGTAGTATTGACTCCACTCTCTTGCCTTCTTCCCGTCCGGCGTCTCCAAAAGCGTCTTCTTCAAGTCTGCATAGCTGATACCTTCTGACTCTGGCCAGGCAGAGTGCAATTGAATATCGGCTGTCGCAAAGTGCTCAGGCGAAGCTTCCGTCCTATGGTCTCCAAGAATGTCGGTATTGCCCGTAAGAGCAGCAACCAGGAACACGGCAGCAAGAACGATGACGGAGGAGGTAAGGGCGATTGTGCATACTCGGCGGAGCTGGTGAGAGCTGTCAGTATTCCGAACACGCCTAGATCTTGTTGCCAATGCCTACTCGATGGTGAGGATATCTCGGTTCTCGCTCTTCAACCGGCACGCTCTGTATGAGCGGCGTGCGCTCACTCGCCATTGTGAGGAGCTGCTTCTCGTTGTGCTTCTCCTCCATTGTCAGCTACAGTCCTTCGCTGGAACTGGAACGAAGGAAGCCAGACTCACCCAGAGCTTGATGGGAATCCATCACAGTCGTTCCAAAGCGGCCAACAGTTTGCGTGATAGCTTGCCCGTAGCTATCGCACATCTTCGCCATACCGGGATGCGATGATGCTGTGCTGCCGGAGCTGCGGCCGCATTCAGTGGAGCCGAGTTCGGAGGAATGCTGGGCTGGGTGCCAAGCGTGAGTCGCGACCACTTCACGTTCTCCCTGGCTGTGGAGGCGGGTGAATAATAAAGCTATGCACCCATACGCACGGCGGAATATCAAGTGTAGCGAAGCCGAAACAAGCAGCCACATGTATCTGAGGATCGAGTGGAACAGTCCTCAATTTCTCAATCCCGCAATGCCTTTCCGGTATCAAATCCCAAGATCGCAAATGAGGATGCCTTTAGCCAACGACCAACGACTGTTCTTGGACAGACAGATTGACTGGACTCTGCCGGCGTGCTGGAAGGTGGCGTAGGTGCAGCTGGTGAAGGGTCATCCAGCGTCGAGAGAAGCTTCTGTAGGTTGTTGGAGTCCACTCTGGATGGCTTCGGTGCGATGAATAGCCTGCCAGTGACATCGAAAGTGGTGACTGCCCAGCGCACTGAGGCGTTGGTCGTGGAAATCCGTAGCCAGGAGGATATCCAGTTGGCGGATGTGGAAATGCTGCTTTGCGCTTGCTAAAGATCTCTGCTCGGCACCTAATGCTGCATGCAGTCCTCGGTTCTGAGAGGCCGCGTAAAGGGTGCGCTTGCTTGTTGGAGACTTGTACCCGCTCGCGATAGGCATGGGATATATGGAAGAAATCGCGCATCGTGACCTTCTCGCTCGAAAGGTTGCCTGAGCCCCCTATAATGCGTAGCTGAAGCAGCTATTGTCTTGCATTGAGAGTGGCATACCGACGACGAGGCGGGAGTCATTTGGAAACTGGTCCCGTTGAGGGTGATGCTGAGACCGTTGGACGGACTGTCCAGCGTGTGCATGGAAAATGCCGATGGTGTGATAAATTGCCTGTGGTTCACGGCGAAGCTGCTTGCAGGTCCGAGAAATAGCAGGAAGTATGTCGTACGGAGTCTGTTGGACGAAGGTGTACGAGCGACTGATGGTGATCAGTAGGCCAAGATGCTGAATATGCTGGATGTCTGGAGCCAGAATAAAGACTCAAGCAATCTCTGTGATCAAGTCCAGGAGTCAGCGGTTCGAATCTCGGTGGGGATGCTGGTTGTGGTGCAGTTCGCGACAGGGCTTTTTGAACGTGAACACACTATCACCAACTGCAGCCCTTTCGCAATGGACTGTTACACTTGAATACCTTGTGCACGACGTCGCAAGCACGATATTGAGCGCTCTAAGGAGCGAAGATTGCATTGGACGAAGTGAGAGGTTGTTGAATGTGTGGTGAGTGGCTGGAGGTGTTGGCGGATCATCGGTGGGATGATTCAAACAAGATTTCAACTACGACGAAGATGCAAAAAGATTGCACGTCCACCAACGCACAGTCAAACATATCACGGTGAGGAGAAACATGCAGAAATGCCACTGGTTACCATCCACCAATTTGGCAAATAAAAAAAGCATCCATAGAATTGGTGGCATAAAAATGGCAAAAAAGAATGTTTTCCGTCAATACTGAGTAAAGAACGCAGGGAATTGAAACCAAGAACTAAGAAGATGTTAGCGGATCAGGGGAGTTGAACCCACGACCTAAGAAGAATGTTAGTAGCATAGGTGTTGAACACCCAGGATCTAAGAAGATGTTAGCAAGAATTCTAACAACTCAGTTACCGGCTTTCCCTAAGAGAGGTGGCAAGTCTCTCCCAGGTACTCACCGGTGATTGGCCAGCGAAATAATATTGTATATAAAGGTTCATCACAGCGGAGGCCGGAGAAGACCCTTTTGACGTAGGATAGGCAACGGCTGGAGGAGCACGGGCAGGTGAGATCGCTTGGGAGCTTCTTTGGCCTTCGTGCCAGCATCCCACGGACGATGAGACAGATTCTACTCAGCATCCGCAGCGACAGTGCTTCCTACGACGGCCTATCACCAAGGTAATGCAGTACCATTGCACCGCAACAGTAACCTCTTGGGCTTTGGAGTCTGTTCCTCCTCATCACGCAACGCTCAACGCGCAGGGCCCGAAAGTACACGCCACCATATCATCTTGGAAGGGCAATTGAGCCTACGAGGACTCGTCACTGCCACCAACAACATCAACGCAGCAGAGCACTTCCACCAGCAATCGTAAAAGATATACCCTAGACGATCATCGTGGTGTACGCACAGCCAAGCTACCCACTCCTCCACCAGACATCGTCGTCGCGGCAACAGGACGGCACACTGCCTTTTGGACAGTCAGATCAACCTCAAATGCAACATTCAAAGACGAGCACACATTCAGGACCTCCCGCAAGCGGCCGAGACCACGAGGACAGAGGACAGCCACAATCGCGTTCGAACGGCGGGGAAAGTAGCTATCAAGCGCATAGTGATTGAGGCACTCCACATTCGTTGAATGATGGCAGGCAGTCAGATACAGCAAGACACAAACAAGCGAACAGGTCATGGATTGAAAACACACCGACGTGTGAGAGCGAATACATCATCCGCCTTCACGCAGACCATTTAGAGTCTCTCGAATTTGCGTAAACATCAGGATACACTAGACTGGTGACGTGGCGAAAAGCAAGTATCCATTTGATACTGCTAGCACAGCGCGTCGAACGTCACGAACAGGCTTGGGAAACGACACAGTATTTCTAAATGCTACGATCGCAGTCTAACATACATCTCAGTATCTTCCGTAGGCACGACCGCACCGTTAATCCTCATATTCTCCGGCCGACCACCTTCAATCTTAATATCATAAGTCATAACCACATGCGCAATCAACAACTTCATCTCCTGCGAAGCGAAGAACCTCCCAGGACACGCATGCCTTCCATGTCCGAACGAAAGCCACTCGCTACCCGTAGCAATCAAAGCCTGGTTCTTCTGATCCAGCACCTTCTGCAAATGACCAGCATCAGCACCAGCTTGGACTTTGCTCAAATACTCTTCTCGAGGTCGGGAGAAACGGAAGCCATCCCAGGTGGTGGGTCGATCTGGATAATATTTGGAATCGAGATGAATGGAGTATGTGGGTGCTGCGATGCGGACACCGTTGGGGAAGTGCATGCCGTCGCTGAATGTGACGCCGTTGGGATCGACGACTTGACGTTTCATGCCTAGGTCGGCGAGGGCGGAATAACGCATCGATTCTCGGATGGTCGAGTCCACGCGGACCAGACTGTTGACGGCGTCCTTGGACCAGATGCCATTATGTTGTGCAAGAACGCGCTCGCATTCTTCTCGGAGCCCGGCGAGATACTCTTCTTTGTCTGGCGAGGTGTAAAGATCAAGGATGGTGTTAGTTGTGACCATCGAAGTGGTATGGATGGCGACCATGTTCAAGAGCAAAAGTCGGCGGACAAGAACGTCTTCGTCTAATTCATGCGGATTTGTCTTCGCCAGCTCAATGCAGTCGATGAGTAGCCACTGCAGTGCATCGTTGGGTTCTTCATATTCTGGATCTTTCTCGGGGCTTCGAAGATGTGCGAGTCGTCGACGAATCTCGGGCAATGCGATGTCGCCGCAAATCTTCTGATGCTTTTTCACCTCTCGAGTCAAGAATGGTGCGGCTATTGGTTGAAGCAGCTTGGGTACCAGTCTCATCATGCCACCGGCCATGAACACCGATACAGCATACAATCGAGAGTGCTCAAGGAAGTCTGAGTTGCGGCACAGTGTCTTTCCGGCAAAGACTCGATTCGCAGCTCGGCTCACAATCTTCATGCACGTGGGGGCTGTCTTGACTTTGGTCCATTCGGTCTTGTTGGCGTTCCAGTTCTCCTTCATCGAAACCACTAGCTCCTCGTACACATCGGTTGTCAGAGTGTGCAACTTTCTAGTCAGTTGCCGCCGGACGATATCGATGTGCGGGCCATGTGTAACATCGTCTCCGACCGTGTAGTGAGGGGCGATGGATTCAGAGTTGGGCGTGAAGGGATCAATCTTGGTGTCAGGCATGCTGAGGAGCTCATTCAGTTTCTCCGGGGGTAGTATGACATATGGGTCGGAGCTGAACTGTGGAAGAATATATGTGATGCCGTGTTTCGAGGACTGGAGCGGTCAATACATGTGATCAGATCTGTCTTCGACATGATCATACCTTCTCATATCCCTCGACGATCATCTCGCGAGTGTACTTCAGCGTGGAGAAACCTGCTCGATATCGTGCGAACCACTGCTTCTTGATACCAATCCATGCCTGCGAGTTGAGATATCTGCTCTGACTTGAGAGCAATGGCAGTACAACAACAGATGCAAAGATGTATGCGATCAATAATGCCGCGGCCGAAAAGACCAGATGTGAGGTCGAAATAGAGGTCTGCATGGTATCGGCTATGGCTTGAGCTGCCGCCGTCTCTGCCTTTTTGAAGAAGCGACCGATATGTATTTTGTACTGGCCGCATGTATATTTGACGACATCGCCTGGGTCTCGTATATCTCGTACACCATCGACCCACTAAAAGGTGCTTTAAGCAGATCAAGCCTCCACAATCTCCTCGCATTTCTTCGTATGTGCAGATCTTCGGCACAACATCTGCACAACGCTTCAACTCTGAAACATCGGAAGCACTATTCCGGCACCAGTGAATAATGTTGTGAATTCCGAGGCAAAGCTGTCATACCGAGAATGGAGATGGCGGTGGTGGGGTGACGAACGCAAGTCGTGCATTGCTCTTGACGCTAACTGATAGCATTCCCAATCGTCGTTCTCGACCTCTTGTGAGACCACCGCAGTCCGCTGTGCAGGTTCGAAACTGTGCTACACCAAGTTATGAATGACGTGCGTTGGCCTTGTGGCAATGTTTCCTCTTGGCGAACCCTCGATCCTGAATAGCATGACGGCTCGCGTGCACAGAACCCTAGCAATGCCAGGATAGCCAAAAGGCTCCGACCAGCCTTGTTTGCGATGCACGGTATGAGCTGGGGGTATATGGAGCATGTTGGAGTTCATGCAAAGCGTGTGAAGAAACAGGTGAACAGGCCCAATCGCTTTCCCTCGCATCCAGCAGATACATCACGTCGCTGGACACAGCTTTTGATGGAGGCGGAATGCCCTCGCATTTATGCGAGTACGTATCGGTGATAGGTAAAGTTCCGTGGTCCGCGTCCGATGGGAGAGAGCAAGCGGAGGCGGACTCCGGAGTATCTCGTCAACGTTCAAGGTCAACCCCAAGCGTTTGGGAGAAGAGGATATAATAAACAGAACACTGCTGACTTGTTTGAGAAGTGTATAAATGAACGACGAACGGAGAACGAAGGACCAAAGCAGGTGAGAATGTGGCTTGTCAGGATCGCCGGTGCCGTCACCTTCCTTGTCACTTTGGCGGAAAATGCCACGAAATGCAGGTGCCTTGAACTCAATTTGAACTACACTGCTGACAGAGGGTAAACTGATATGGATCACTCAAGATACAACGGATCCAGTTACTATGCAGCTATGTGAGGCGAAGTATTCACACTCCCAATTACCACGGCTTCTGATACGGTGGCAACCTCGACTTTGCCTACTCCACCTCTATATGCTTCCCCACCTCTTCTCACCCATAGTCTTGACATCCTTCTCCTCTGCCTGATGCTTCAAAATGGCAACGTCTCCGACCTTGCGGTCTGCCGTGAGGGGCGGGAATTGTTCGCTCACCAGCCGGAATTGATCCGCAAGTGGAGCGAGAGCCATCTTCTCTCCTCCCTTTCCTCTCCTTCCTCTGCTTCTTCTCCTTCCTCTCAAGCCGACCTTCAATCCAGAGTCCTCCTCTTCCGGAGCCAGCACAGGAGAGTCGACAGCAACCACTTCATCAGGGAGTCGAGGCGAGGAAGTCAGATCGTCGACGAATTTCTCCATGTCCTGTTCCGCGAGCACTTCGTCTGCAAGCTCTTTAGCTCCTGGGATGAATGGGACGCTGTTCTTGTCCCATCTCAGCCTTGTTGGCACATTGACCACTTCCTGAGCCTTAAGTTCCTCACTCTCTTCTGCTGCAGGTGCTTCATGTTGATATGGCTTAGGAACGCCCCAAGCTCCGGTATCGCCCCAAGCATAATAATGAGGAAACCCGTACTGGCCCCACGTGTAGTTGTAGTCCTGCTCATGATAAGCAGCAGGGTGAAAGCTCGTAGGCCAGGCGAGGTTTTGCTGAGCCGCCGGGGCCATTGACTGCATGGCTTGCTGCTGATTGATGAGAGCCGAATCGAAGTGAGATTGAGCAGGAATGGTGTATCTCAAGTCTGCTCCATTGTATTGGTGCGCGGGCGGTCTCATCATCCAGTTCCCATATGGATGCTGGGGCTGCGTATAAGGCGAGATATGAGGTGGTGTCAACTGCCGGGAGATAGGCACCACATTTCCCATTTCGTCGATTATTGTAAACGAGTGACGTGGCGGAGTACACTCTGAACGCATGGCCTTTGGCCCTCGAGGTGGTGTAGCGAAACCGGCTTTTCGAGGAGACGGTCGAGGCGGCGGAGGCATGAGAGTGCGGGAGTTGGGAGCACTTGCAGCTCGATCTTTCGTGGGAATTGCTGGAGGTCCCAGGAACTTCTCGTCATCTTCGAAACTACGTGCTTTGTCGTGTGAGTCTCTGTATTTGAGGAGACCCAGCGGAATGTCAGGAGGTGGTTCTAGAATGATAGCTGGTTCTGGCGGGTCCCACAAGTATCGCACTGCATCGAGAGGATTGCTTTTGACGTACGACATCGTGATCGATGTTTCCAGGTGTGCTAGGTTGATGGAAAGGTGATGATGTGTCTTCTTTAATAGCCATAGCTTTGAGACATGTTTGTGCGGCCCGCAGCTGCAAGACCGTTCACTTTCTTGTGAGACAACGCCGGCTGAGGGTGAACCAACAAGCACCAGACAAGGCCCGACGGCAGCATGTGAATGCGAAGCAGAAGCACTTGCATGTGTTGCTGTCGATCTCTAAGCAATACCAGCAAGCCCAGCTTTTGGACATATTATCATTTGATAGAGCCTCCGCCAAATGCTGTTCCGACCTTGGTCCAGAAGCCTCCTTTTTTGGATCCTCTTGTACCATCTGGTGCTACACCTTTGCCAAAGACCTTGGCGTCCATTTCTGCTTTGAGATCAGGATTAACGCCCTTCTGTCTCAGCTTTTCTCGCTGAGCTTGTTTTTCTGGAGTGTATTCAGATTCAGGCTTGACGTATCGGGGAGGCTCGTCCTTTGGCGTGACGCCCCATTTGAGACCTGCTTCGGCAAGATCTTTCCGCGAAGGTCTGGTAGCTTCTCCATTCGATGATCCGGCTTCAGAGATCTTGTTACTATCAGTAATCCTCTTGGCTGCCCGTTCACGCTCTTGCTGGCGTCGGTTAAAGGCGTCGTCCATGAGGTTCATCTTTAGCATCCGAATGAAAGTAAAGTAAAAATCACTAACCCCAGTAGGCTCGCATCATTCTGATATATGTATGGCAAGGAAATGCTGCGCCTTGGTAAGGATCGTAAATGACGTTGCGAACGGAATCGGTTTGCCGCTTCGGGCTTGCCCAGTCAGCTAGAGGCCGCTAGCCGAATATGCCAAGCCATGGACCATCCTCGCATCGCTCTTCTCCAGAGCTGGATGTTGTGAGGAGCGTACGTTCATTTGCGGGTTTGGCCGAGCGGCATCGAGAGGTTATGATCTGGTGGACGGCGTGACTCTGTATGGATGGTCGTTTGGCATGTGTAGGGTTGGGGAGCACCATCGTTCCTGCGAAGCTGAGTTGCTTGGAGGCAGGACAACCTGGGGAGGATGTGTTCGCTCACCCTTCAGGGCTCAAAGCTGTATCTTTGGTCGTATACGATCGCAATAGCGACGAGCAGACCGGCCATGATCTTCTCCATAGGCACGCTCGGCTGACGAAGCGCCGCTGCAGCAGCACAGTAGCACAATGGAGGGTGGCCGTGATGTCTTGCAAGTCGATTTCGATATTGAATCTTGTCGCCTGCGTGCTTCCTTGGACGAGGTCTACGTTGAGGCGACTCGTAGAACAAATGCTTGAAATCAGAGAGGCACCGTCGTCAACCGCTGTGCATCACAGAGGTAGCGCCGCGTTCGAGGTCGCTCGTTTGTCAAGTGGTGGTACGACGCAAGGACAAAGTCGTACTTGTAAAACTCACTCGGTGGAATTGCTCAGTTTTGCAATAGGAATGCGGCTACAGTGTTCTAAACAAAAAAGTCAGCATTCAAGCTGGGCTCAATTTAGTACATTACTTCTTACCATTAAGAACTTGTAGATCTATGTCTGCCATTGCCTCAACAAGCTGGGCGGTGCTATGATGATGATGTCAGGCCTAAGCCTCGTGCCTTTGTCTTTCGCCTTTTTGCGAAGCCACAGTCGGAAGAGATGCCAGTGAGGGTATTGGCCATGAGGATGAAGGTAATGTGATGCTGCGATACAATACTCCTCGGTATTCTTACACCACACAAAGTGCAGCTAGTGCACTCGAACGTGATAGCGATTCGTCGAGTCGCTGATTCAGACCTAGAAGGTACCGTCCTTTTATCCGGCTGAGCGGTCACTAGATGATAGCTGCGAGGAGAGAGTATCAGTCTACACTTTCGAAAGAAGTTCTGGTATGCTTCAATATCACATGGACTCGTGTACTTCCTGGTTCAGACTCGAGAGGCACTGCCCATGTCATCAAGTAAGAATGGTCCATATAGAATAGCTGCGAAGAGAGAGCATCAGTCTACACTTTTAAACGCACAGTCAATGCGCTTTGATGCCACATAGGCTCAGATACTTATCGTTCTAGACCCGAAACACATAGTCTTTGCCAATCAGTCGAGTCAATCCCGAATAGGGAAGCTTCAAGGGAAGGGTAATCGGTTCACGTTGTAGTTAAGTGAGGATCTACACTCGATTGCTGCGTCGGATCGTAGATTCGTTGTTCCTGACCTAAAATGCTTTCTAGCCGCCCTATAGCCGGGTCAGTCTTCAAGAGACCGCTTTCGTGAATAAGCCGGATGGCTCGCACTATACCTATGTCAATTAATGTCTCGGCTTGTGCACTTGCTGCTCTGGATCTGAGAGGCCCAGTCCTTCCCATTAAGTCGAAGTGCCCCTGTGTGGACGTCGCAGATCTGGCCTGAGTGCCTTCTCGTAGGTCCACAGGCGCTGTCCACAGCCTGAGCTGGCTGTAGAATTGCCACCGTATTTCTGAATCTGGCTCTTGGGTAATTGCAGCCAGGCCTCATAAAGACAGCTCGAGAAAAGATCGGCTGCTGCGAATTGGTCAAAAGCACAACCTGGAATGCCAAGGATCGGTTGTGCCTAGGATCTGTCTCTTCATGTATTCGGTGTCATCCTCGCCGTTGGCTGTTGTGGTGGCCATGTTGTGTGTTGCCGTCTGTGACTCTACATGGTGGTGAGACAGGCAGAGTGACCGCGAAGAGAGAATGGTAGCTTCACATAGCTAGGCAAAGGTGGATGCGTTTTATCGTGGTATTCACTTGTCGAATCGTCATCTTCGGCATGAGCTGCACCATCTTCGCCATTCCGCCGAGTCAATCTCCGAAAGGTCGCCAGTGTGAAGGAGCCGGATGGCCTATACTATGCTCACGTCCAGTCTCTTCAATGGGAATTATTAGTACATGGCAAGCCAGCTTGCCCATTCAATGCTCTGTCGCTATCCGATTCTCGAGTTAATTTACAAAGACGACTTGAAATTAGTGAAGTCAGCCGCCAATTCCCTACACAGACGCGTCACTCTCGCGAACTCCATTATGTCTGCCGGCGCTCTCAATCTGCGCACAGTTCTGTCAGCCAATGCTTGTCTCTCTACTGGCTCAGGACCCACCGCCACCACAGAAGCAGGACCTTCCTACTGACCCTGATTCGCAGCTGCGACAGCGCCGAGACCAGTGCCACCATATGGTGAATCGATTGGATCCATTGGGGCATCGTGCATCTCTTGACCATTGTCATCGTCGTCCTGTATCTCGATCGGCTCCTGCTTGCGATCTTGGGCACCATTTGGCCGAGAAGGACCAGCGACATTGCTCTCGTTCTGCGAGCGTCCGAGAGTCTGGCTGAGGCTTGCAGACTCTTGAGGTACGTCTGCATCGTCGAGATCATTTTCCTGGCCCATGCCATCGACCTCTGGCCAGACCCGCTCCCACAAGTAGATCACTTGCTGGTATTGTCCTTCGCAGCGGATCAACTGTTCACGACCGCTGCCTGTGGTCTCGGCATTGGCCAGCTCATCGACGATGGCGCGGCATGCGTCAACGAACTTGCAGAACTCGCGCGACGTCCAGTTGGGGATGAGTGCTTCTTGCAGAGCAGCGACGTGTTGGTCGGAAAGGCCATTAGCCGGGCGAACAGAGCCTGGATCGCTGCCATACGGACCGCTGTTGCTTTGCGTCAAGTAGGAAGGAACCGAATAGTTGGAGGAAGGCATATTCGATGCGAAATTCGATGCGTACTGCCACGATGCGCAGTAGCACTAATTGAATGTCAGTGAGAGATCGAAGCAACATAAAGTGGGATCACTTACATGCTCAGTAGCCCACAGCGCAACCATGCCTTCCAAAAGAGTCGAGCGGGCGTCGGCAGCAGACGCCAGAAGATCGACGTACGCCTTGGTCATGGGCGATGGCGGTTCACCGTCAGACTGAATAGCGTACTTGCGCTTGGTGTTCTCAACGAAATCGAGCTCCTTCCGTAAGTTGCTAACCGTCGACACGAGAAGGTCGAGTGCGCGGTAGTGTGTGTTGATCTTGCTGTTGGTTGTCTCTGGCAGGCGCACTTTGCCAATGAGGTTGCCGATGAAGGAGATCATGGCGCGGCTGATGTGACTGTTCTGACCGAGCCAGTGGGCGAGTGCGGTAGCGGAGAGTGTTCCACAACCGGCATGAGAAAGAAACTGTTGCTGAGTCGCTTTGGCAAGCTTATCAGGCCACTTGTTGAGCAGGTGGCTGACAAGACTGGGCTGTGGACGAGGTGGAGGCTGCATTCGATTGCCGCCGCCCATGCTTGGACGATTGGACGGCGTGTTGGCAACTTGGAGAATTGGATTCGGAGCACCGCCGCGCCAGATGTCGCCGCGCATGCCGTTGTTGAAGTTTGAAGGAGGGCCTGCTGGCGTCAATTCGAGCTCTCCATTCTGGAGTGCTTGCTGGCCCTCTGTCGACGTCAAGAAGGGTTGGCAACCAGCCAAGTGCTCGACCTGTCTCGTGGTGTTCTTCGCACGAACGAAGCCGCAGGACAAGCAACGAACACGCATGCACTGCAGAATCATTAGTGGATTAATTTCGATAGTATAAATGAGTCAAGTGTGGTGAACGAAACAGGGAGGGCAACAACGATGTGGTCATTTGTAGTCGATGGAAGGTTCGATGCACGTACCTTCTGCGCACTTGAATCGTCCCAGAACTCATCGAAGTACTGCTAAAGTCAGCATGTTCTCTCGCATTGTAATTCTGCATTTCGTCGATACCTTGCTGAGATCTATCGTAATGTCAGTAATGTTCTCTTAATGTGACCACGGCTCTCATGCTTACCCAAGTTCTTGCCGCGAGCCATTGTGGGCGTTGCCTGATAGCCATATGGTGACGAGTTGCCCATGTACGGATTGCTATCATCGTAGTCAGCATGTCTGTTCAGTAACGTTATGTTTGTATTCATGCTAGATGCAGCATATCGGCAATGTGGAGCATATCTGGGCAGTGCTTACTCGGCATCTTGATCCCACGCTGACAGGGTTGTGCTGTCACGCTTCTGGTATTTGTTAGGGGGCGCCAAGTCCTGTCCATTTCCCGAGGCTCTCCATTGCGCGTATTGGGGACAGTTCATAAGATGCGCTTTCTTGCGGTTGAGAGTCTTGATGCTACCGGTCCAGTTACGACAATGAATGCATTGAACGGTCTCGCCTTGATGCTCAGATTCGACAGGCTCGAACTGTGAATGCGTGTAATTGTCTGGTGGTCGCGGCATCTTGGTGACGGTGCCGCAAGACGCGTGGGCTCGAGATGAGTTGGTATGAGTATGTGCAGCGAGAAATGCAGGCTGAACCTCCAAAGAACGACAGCCTGATCAGAGATGCTCTCGCGGCGCGTCAAGCAATGCCGCAAACGAGGGCGATGCAAGAGCCTTGAGTCGCGATTACTGTGTCGATAATGAGAGGATACAGATGGCGGGAAGCTGAAAAACAGGGTGAGATTTGCTCCGGCCAAGCGCGAAGGCCGCTTTTCCGAAAACGACACTGCACTCCTGCCGGTACGAGTCATTCACGTTTCGTTCCGTATTATGCGCAACAGCTCGACATATTTCCACGTTCGCAACTGACCGCCGACATGCAAGCAGTCGAGTCGTCTTACAATCAGTGGACACTGTATGCTTTCTGGGCGATGTTCTACTACGACATGTCGCCTCACACGTTGCCAAACTGAACATGTATGCAACAGACAGTGTGCGGGAATCAATGGTACCAGAGCGAGGCGACCTCAAGAACGCATGCTGCTGGATCACAATGGTATTTGACGCTCAGTCACTGTTGATGAACTTCCTCGTTGCGTTTTACTCAAAAACATCTGGAGTGCTAACCTGCTGATCACGGATCTTACAGGGTTGATCGAAGGCGAAAGCCTTCTATGCGCTGCCCTTCATCCTCGAGACCCATCTCAGCAGTTATCTTTTACCTCCCGAATCGTCGAAGCTCGAACCATCGCATAGGCGGGTACACGATTGCAGCCCATGCGAATCCAACATAATTGCCCATCTGCATTCGTCAGCGTCGAACAAGGCAACAAGCATTATGGGCATACTCACATCACCACCATACTCCGAGATCAGCTTAGCAAGAGGCCCGACATACCACACTTGCGCCATGCACAAGATCGACCCGACCCAGCCAACCAAGAACGCAATAAGCGCAGCAATTCCCAAGGGAAGCCTCGTCCGATCATTCCATACCTCCCATTCCCATCCATAACCCATCATTGTCCTGAAGATGATGTGCTCCTCCAGGACTATGCCGATCCATATGCAGATCCAATAGCCCATCACAGCGAGGAAGTTGGTGAAGATCTCGGCCAGATTGTCTCTGCCAGCGATGCCACAAACCATCGCGATCACCAGCGCCACTGTGTTCCAGACGAATCTCGGCACCTTCTCCCAGTACCTTCCTAGTGCCTGGAAGTCGATTCCAGAAGCATAAGTTGGAGGGACCATGTTGCCGATCAGACTAAGAGCTAGGATGACACTGCAGAAAGAGCCGAAAGAGCCAAGCGGTTTGAGGCCTTCCAGCAGTAAAGCTCCTTGACCCTTTTCGTATGCCGCTGCCCAGTCCGGGTTCGTGGCCACTCCAGAACCAAGACCAACTCCGATTACAAGAGCATATGTCGACGAAAGCACCAGCCCAGCGACAGTGGTAATAAAAACTTTCCACCTCGATGTCTCGGCAGGGTAGTATACGAAGAAATCCGCAGCACCTTCAGCATATGTAATGATGCTCGCCAAGCACAAGCTGAAAAAGCTGAGCCTGTTGCCTGCCACAACATGACTCGAAAGTCCAGCCGAAGGGTTTCCATAAAGGTCGAACTTTGGTCCAGCGACACCGGCCAGTATCGAGATAACAATAAGCTGCGGCAGCCACGCGTATCGTTCATACAAGTGGAACACACTGTATCCAAAAGTCGAAACGATCCAAGTAATAGCACAAGTGATCACAATACCAACAATGACACTCAGTCCATCAGTCGCCACAGCACTCAGAATCTGCCCACCCACAACCGCATCAATCATCATATACCCAATAAATATAATCAAAGTCAAAACAACAATCAACTTGCTCGGATACCATCCCGTCACATATCTCGTAAGAATCATCGTCCGATTTCCAGATCTCGGACCGAAAGTCGCGATATATCCCACAGGTAGAGCTCCAACAAGTGCTCCAAAAACGGCGAGCAGACAAGCGTCCAGGAATGGTAGAGAGAAAGTAATCGGTCCAAGAAACCCGATCGCTATCACGACAGCTTCCAGATTGATACTAAACCAGAGCAAGAAGATCTGCTTGAAACCGAATTTCTTCAAATCATGTCGATCTTCAGGTAAAACTCGTTGGATCCCACGAGCTTCGACTTGGAGACGCCATACTGAGCGTTCGAATTTCTTGAACCAGCCAATAGCTTCAGGACGTCTCGGTTCCTCAGATGCGCGAGTATTCTTCTCAAGATCTCTCGAAACGAAGTCTTCTCCAGATGATATTTCCGTTCGGATGCCAGTGCCTAGGAAAAAGAGTCAGAAGTTCTGCAGATAGGGTAAAAGGGGGGCCAAGCATGATTCTTTTCTTCGCTAGCATTGTCTAGATCAAGTTCAGCCGTATAAATCTCAGCGAGGTCGTATATCCTCTGACAAGCAGAGAATATATGGCCAAGCACCGGCTCATGCTCCCAGCTTACTGTACCTTGACCTTTCGAATGACTTTATGGCGGTTTTGAATCACGGCGGTTGAAGGGTCGTACTCTGTGATGGGATGGAGGAGTCAGGTTGGAAGTCTGCGGAGCTCGACATTCTCGATGGAGGCGTATGAGGTCAATAATGGACAAGATAAGAATACTAAAGAGGAAGGAAAGAAGGATGAGCAGTACGTGTTTGAGTTTGCGTGTTCGGAGGCTTTGAAAGTTTAGTGACATACATAGTGGAGTCGTCGGGTAAAGTAGTCTTGGCACGAAAGGTAATGTTGTTAATGCTTAGTCAAAATGTGACTTCATCACACAAAGGTGTTGGTTTGTTGCCATCTCTATCTCTATGGATCTTTGGTACTCATTGAATCGTCTACAACTTTTGTCGAGCTTAATGAACAGCTGCAGCGTCTTCCGCAGGACTTCAACGGTATCCAATCTCAAGCGCTCGAAGTCGAGTTGATGGCCTCACCAGTCGGGCTGGCTGTTGTACCATTCTTGATCGTGGTAGTGTCCACACCAAGTGTGATATAACCAAGAACACCATTCTTGTAGTCAACACCATCAAGTGGCTCAGCATCCACGGTAACCATTGCTCCAGACTGCGCATGCTCATAAAAGATCGTATCATCGCTGTTCTTCAGTCTATCAATCTGCGTGTGGCTGACGTACGGCTCCATTGCCATGATCTCGCTTTCCAGAGCCTCGTCGAAGAAGATCTGTCCTGTCTCGACTACCCGACTATGGCTGATAGTGCCATTCGCGATGACACTCCAGTTCGTGTGAACCTGGACATGGATGTGGATACTGCGCTCAACGTAGAATCCTGGAAAGATGCTGGAGAAAGAAGTGGCACCGTTGGCATCGGTAGGCCACATACCACGAAGCCAGGTTGTGTTGTCTGTGTGAAGGAAGCGGAAGTCGCTGTAGTTCGAGGGGTCATCGATTCCAATTTGGTCGAGCAGCGTCTCGAAAGGAGTGTTTGGGTCACGTCCGGTGTAGGAGCTGTAAGAGCCGGTTGCGTTGCAGTGCCAGAGGTCGATCAAGACATTTGGAAGTGGCTCGCAGGTGTTCACGTCGATCACGCCGATGTCGAGCTCCATCGGAACACCAGCCTGGTCTTGCTTCATGTCTTGAGTCAAGAGTTGACTTGGCGGGTACCAGTATGGCTAGCCTGTTGTTAGCATTATATTTTGTAGGTGCTCGTCCGGTCTGACTTTACCCCCTGTGTGACTTCTGGATACAGGATGCAGGTGTCGTTCTTGATGAAGTCATAGCGAGGTGCTTCCGCATGCACAATATATGTAGTCTCGTTTCGCTTCCGCAGTGCTTCTTCTCGTTTCCGCAGCTGATGACGCTTTTGCTTCATGGCTCCAATACTGTCTGCACATCTCTTCACCTTTTCCGATCGACTTTGCAGTACGCGATTGTTAGGCGCAAGATGAGGGCCAGGGTGAGCTGAACCTGTCAGCACAAGCTCTATAGAAGCACATATCCTCATGCTCATGCCAGGATGTACCTACCTTCCACCAGAGCACCAAGGGAAAGGCAGAGAGCCCACAGCGAGTTTGTAAGAACCATGATGTCAAGGTCAAGTCTGTTGTGTAAGAGAACAAATTGGCGATGCTCGATGAAGGCGAACAGATATAAGAACGATCTCGCTTACCTCCCAGCGCAATACTTACCGTGTGGTCGCCTTCGATTGATAGACTCGTTCGTCGTACAGCAGCGTGCCCATCTTGGCAACAGGGAACTATGAGACATCGTCTTCCAGTCGTGGCATGGTCCAGAGAATTTGAAGCCGCCATTGCGTTTCTTTGAAATCTACAATTGCTGGTCCGAAGTTGTCCTCCACCTTGCCGACAATTGTGGATCAAATTGATATATCAACTTGCGCTAAAGATGATAGAGAACACTAAGCTTTAAAGAACTTCCTGTTTAATGCGCCGTAAATGCGAGGTCTTAGCGAATGGTGAGCGTTCGATAGGAGATCACTTCTCAGCCTGGTCCCGAAGAAAGTGGAAAGCTGCGAATTCCCGGACGCATCACAGAAGCCGAATGTGACACGATCACATCGATGAGTGCTTCGTATCCGTATCTGGACAGAGAAGGCCATGGCGGCTTCGATATTTGCGTGTATTGTTTGTTGTCACAGCATTGCATGGTGCTGGAGCTTCTCTCCTGCGTGCATCTCGCACCGCGGAGGATCAACCGCACGCTCTCAATCATTTTGTATGCCAATGGTCATCGTCTCTTTCTGACATTCCATGGCTGCTCTAGTCCATTTCGCTGCGATTCCCAAAGGCATGCTCTTGGTCGTCAAGACGGGGTACTCGAGATGGCATATGCCTGGCGGCCTTGCTGGAGAAGATAGGAACACTTGACAGTGCGCTGCAAGATTCGGCTGCGGTATGGGAGTTGAATCGCAGGACACAATAGCCGTGATGCTTTCTGAGCAGACGTGTTGAGTAGCAGAAGAGAACGAGTGTGTATGGTCGCAAATTGAGTTTGGGAAGGCTCACGGTTCCAGCCAGCCACTTTGCCGACAGCCGACTGGAGGTTGCTCTTCGCGTCTTTTTTCTTGACAACACAACACTCACAACAGTCCACAGAAGCCCAGCGCATTCACAGACAATGTCAATGTCTCGTCACTATATTTGCAATTGCGCTAACAGAGAATACCAAAGGGCAATTCCGATGAAGCCTTGTGAAACAGATTCTGCGATGGCCAGACCAGCAACTTGGACATGCTACGAACTTCAAGATCACGCAGCCAGTACGATGTGCGCCGTGCCATCATCAGTCTTAGAGCAGTTCCTCGTTGACTAGGACTCACCTGGATCATGTTGATGTGGTCTTCTCAGTCATGAGACTCCAAGACAGTGCCAGACAGCAGAGTTGTCTGACAACGAGGTGCCATGTTTCTGAATCGGCATGCCGTCCTTCTGACTACCTAGGATACCATATAATCTGCGTTGATCTCATCAGAACCATGTCACACGTTCCTCAAAGTCAACATTGTCTACATTCGCGACAGCCAAACAATACACCGAACGCCGACATCAAACATCCAACGCCAGCCTCCCTCCCTGCCTACCTATGGCACGACACACAGATCTCGGACCAATGCCAGAAGATCGCTTCAATGTGAAGCTGAAAAGAAAGAGCAGCGTCATGGTAGAACAC
This sequence comes from Pseudocercospora macadamiae, assembly GCA_012978405.1. Taxonomy (NCBI): domain Eukaryota; kingdom Fungi; phylum Ascomycota; class Dothideomycetes; order Mycosphaerellales; family Mycosphaerellaceae; genus Pseudocercospora; species Pseudocercospora macadamiae. Next base: position 84,506 of record WRNY01000069.1, read on the forward strand.
CTCAAGACCTCGTTGCCCAAGATCCTGGACACAAGCGATAACAGCATTCACGCCTGGGCTGAAGGTGTGCATGGAGAGCCTATTGACTATGATCCCAACCGGCCAGAGCATTATCCCTTACACGAAGCATCTAGCGTGACTCTCGGGAACGCCGACAGTCCCGGCATCACGTTTCGAACTTATGGCCATCCGTCGCTGGACGTAGTCAAGACATGTAAAGTCTACTGGGGTGTGTTGTGCAACTGCACTTTGGCAAGAGGTATCAGGAAGCGTATCTCTCACGCCAGGGACATTTGGAATGGTCCTGTCACTGAATGTGCCTGAAGTAGCAATGAAAGGCAAGTCCAGTATCTCCTCGATATAACGCTTGCGGGATTGCCTTGAGCGGCCGCTGAGCCTCCTGCAAGCTGGAGCGAGTGGTGTTGACTTCACATAGCGTAATCAATCTCATGTCAAATCAAGCCGCGAACGCTCTTGCTACTAAATATTCATCATCTGTTTCCCTTCACCATCCCAAATAATATAATCAACCAATCACACTATTGAAGCACACCTCGGCTACGATGCCGCCTTACACCGATGTTTGCCGACACCCTCGCCCGGCAAGTCGAACAACTCGAATCGAGCTGTTCGCGAAGCATACCTTGGGTAGGTACCAATGCCATTGAAAGCAAATCGACAGACATTCACCCGCTTTGCACGATGGACAACTTACGTGTCGTCGAGCACAAAGTTCCCGCTGCCCACATTCGTGAGTTTCCTAGAGCAACAGCGAATTCCGAAGAAGATGTGCTCTATTTAGCAGTCAAGCAATACATACCAACCAGCAATCCCACGCCACAGCCTGGGGATGTCACAATCATAGCAGCTCACGCAGTCGGCTTCAACAAGGAATTGTACGAACCACTCTGGGACGAGTTGGCTCTCCAAGCACAAGTCCAAGGCTGGCGAATCCGTAGTATATGGATCGCAGACACAGCCTGGCACGCGGCCAGTTACGCTCTGAATGAAGAAACCCTTGGCAACGACCCCAGCTGGTTCGACCACCCTCGAGACCTCATGAATCTCATCAACCTAAAGCGAACAGAAATGCCAAGACCCATCATAGGCATCGGCCACAGCATGGGAGGCTGTCAAATCGCAAAACTAGCACTAGATCACCCTAGCCTATTCACAACCCTAATCCTAATCGATCCTGTAATCCAAACCAAAAGCGCAGAAGTCGTCCCCGGAGAGAAATCCAACGCAGCCAAACAATCGACTTTCCGTCGAGATATCTGGCCCTCACGAGCAGAAGCCAAGAAATCTTTCCTCAAATCGCCATACTACAAGATCTGGGATCCTAGAGTCCTAGACCGCTGGGTCAAATTTGGTTTACGAGACTGTCCTAACCCTCAACATCCGGATGCGAAATCCCCTCAAGTCAGTTTATCAACTCCACCTGCGCAGGAAGTCTGGTCATTTCTTCGGCCGAATTATGAAGGGTATGGTGTAAATGGCAAAGCTATCGACAGATATACACACCCAGATCTTGATCATAGAGTCCCGAATCAATATCCATTTTATCGCTCGGAGCCGATTTCTGTGCATAATAGGTTGCCGGAGCTAAGACCAAGTTGTCTTTACCTTTTTGGGGAGATTTCTTTTGTTGCGAAAGCTGAGAGTGGGATTACTGGGATTGGAGTTGGTGGGTCGGGTGGGAAGGTGGAAGGGAATGTTAGGGATATTACGTTTGAGGGAGTGGGACATTTGATACCTATGGAGGTACCGGGGAAGACGGCTGAGGTGGTTGCGGAGTGGATTGGGGAAAGACTTGTGGGTTATAAAGAGCAGAGGGGGAAATTAAGGGAATGGTGGGAGAAGCCGTTAAGTGAGAAGCAGAAGGTTGATGAGGAGTGGGTGAAGTATATGGGTGGACAACCTAAGCGGACGAAGGCAACGACGGCGAAGATATGATCAATCATGTACACAATCCAGGGCAACCCATCTCCAATCCAAACATCCATCCCATCTAAATCATCAACGGCTGCGGTTCCCCCGGCTTAGCATCATAAGCAATCCTCCCACTCGGCAAAAAGAAAAACGCGACCCCTCTCCCTCCTCGTGCCCTAGGATAATGATGAGTCCCTGGGCCCGGACTGGTCCAACCTGCACCTTGCCAGAATCCCTCTGGCAGACCCTCAAGTTCGAAGCCAGCGTCTATGGGTACGACACAGTTGATTTCGCCGTAGGGATGTTTGTGGTATTGCCCACTATATTCGGTTTGGGAATCGAAGTAGACGGCTGTTAGGGACATCCAGAGATTGGAGGCTGAGGGGAGCATGATCTGAAATAGATGAAGAAGTTAGGTGGGAGTAGGAGGCTAGGGGTGGGGAGGGATACTTTTCCGCGACGATATTTTGGGCCGTCGAGTTCGCCTGTGGCTACCCAGCCTTCTTCTAGACCTTGTTTGATGTATTTGCAGAAATCTTCGTAGTAAGGGTTTCCTGGGCCGTACTCTTTGTTTAGACGGGTTTCGAGGGCTTTGCCGGGGGTTCTTGCGGATGGAATGTTAGTACGGGTGGGCTAGATAGGTAGGGAGGAAAATGATACAAATTCTGTATCTCACTCATGAACTCTTTTGCTCTTGCTGCTAGCTTTTGGGCTGTAGGATGGGTTTCGAGCTCGACGCCGTTGGGTGAGCCATCGTGGCCTGCTGAGGGTTTAGACATGATGATTTGGGATAGTTGATGAAGAACTGGTAATGCCAGTTTCATGGCTTCTTCTTGTTCTTATATGTGTTGCCGGAGGTGATTATCAACAAGGTTCTGCTTACTTACCTGTCTCGCACTCTCCACAATGCCTCAGCCCATTGACGTATTCTGGATGTGCACCCATATGTTCGCTGTTCAAACTGCAAGCAATGTTGGCTGGAATGGAGGAGGGGTCGTCGGTGTGTAAGTGACCGACCAATCCGTGAGCGGCGATTGAGGGTTGCGTGAGCTGCTTGATCAGCTTCCGACCGCCGATGAGCTTGATGCTAGGTTCGTTTGGGTAGTTGGAGCTGTGGAAGTTGCAAGTCTCACTGTTCGCTGTCTTTTGTCATTGACGTGTCTGAAGGTGTTTCTCAATAGAATCAGAGCGAAGCAAGCCGGTAGCTGTCATCGGCTTCCCGGCTGAGGTGCGGAGTCAAGGTAAGCTTATCGCGAAAGAGTGGGAAGCCAAGCTCAGAAATCTCATAGCGACTCAACTGCCTGATGAGGTAGCCAAAATGCCCAATGATACTCCAGGTAATGTCAAAGAGAAACTCCATCCCTTTTCCAACATGCCTGTGCCTCTGAAGAACTTTCTTGCTTCATCCATAAGCCTTGCCGGGGCATTGAAATGCATACCCCAGCCAGGTTCCCGCCAGGTGTAAAATGCTTCATTCAAGTAGTATTCTTTCTTCGTCACAGGAAGCTCATTTCTCAAAGCCTTGACGAAAAGTTTCTCCAGCTTACCCAAGATCTCCTCCGCGTCGCTGCTGTGCGTTTGATGCCCGGCTGCGAGCTTCACTCTTTGCTCCACGACATCCAGATCATCATCGCTTTCTGCATCGGCATCGACTTTTGCTCTCGCCAGCGCACGAGCATTTTCAGACTTGACAAAGTACTGCAATTTCTGCATTGAAAATGCCCATTCGATGAAGCTGCCTTGAGGAGGCCAAATGATAGCCATTCCGTCTTCCCCTTCTTCGTACAAGCTGTCACCAACGTATAAATGCATCTCGTTGTGGTCGTAAAATGCAAGTGAGTCTGGGGTGTGCCCTGGCTGTTGAATGAAGGTGATACCAAGATCCAGCTTCCGATTGGCGTCGATATGCCACCACAACTTCTCGAAGGCTTGTACCCAATGCGTGACCTGATAGTATGGCACCGGTTTGTCGACGAATCTGAAAAGTCCATTTGTTTCAAGATCGGATTCGATGAAGTCCCGTCCGGCACCAGAGGCAATGATTTGGGTTTCGCCGCCTTCTAGGAACTGTGTTATGCCCAAGGTATGGTCATAATGACAATGTGAGCAGATGATGATGTATTTGCGCCTGCTCGGGCCTGGATTGAGTGGTTTGTCGCCATTGCACGCGACTGGGCATTCTTCGAGGAACTCGCGAAGATGCGTGAAGCGGCAATGTTTGAACTTTTCGCTAGGCTCATCACATCCAGTGTCGGAGAGAAGTATTACGGGAGCCTTGGTGTGGACTTTTGCGTAAATGAAGGGATGCTCGCCAAAGGCATCATCTTCGCGGATACGAAAGGTGGTTGCATTGATTCTTTGAACATCGAATGAGGAGCTGTAGTCGGGTTCTTCTTCAGACTCCATTGCTTGGTGACAGAGATGAGAGCGATGAGAGAAAAGGTTGTGTACTTACTGATCGAGCTCAATGCCTTCGTGTGCGAGAGAAGGAAGCAGTTGTTGATCCTCGACCTGCAGAAGCGGAGTTCGGCTTCCAAGAAGGCTAGGGAACGACTGCGTTGTGGCAAGCACGATCAAAGACTGGACTCGCCAGCTGGGCACGCTAACGGATGTTCGTAAAATGTGCTTTCACGGATCCAAAGTCGAACAGAGCTCTGGACTAGCTCCAACATCCGCAGATTCCAGGTTCTTAAGCCATTACACCACGTCGAGACGGTCGACATAGATGACCTTTTTTTCAATAAGAGCACTGACATTCAGAAATGGGCTTCCGTCGCGAAGAAGCATGCGCCGCCTGCATCTAGAACAATCTCGTCCCGTCCTCTGTCGATACGACATCCGAAGGACAGGAATCGATTCCGAGCCCCACGCCAGTGCAAGATGAGGATAGGACGACCACCGCCTGGTATTCCGGTGCATGATCGTAGCAGTCAAGGCTTCAGGCTGGCTCTTGAGAGGAAGAGGACGACACATCATTGCCAAGTGACTGAACAATCGAAGCCTTCAGCCTCGGTGCATGCAAGATTTTGGACACTTCAGTCATAAGAAGCTGAGCTGTTCACGTCTCATGGACATTCTGTTCAGATACTCGCCTTGCTTGTGTGCCACTTGTACCTGCATCGACATCTGTTCCGGGCAATGGCGCATGAAGGTATTATCCCGTCGCGAGTCTGGCCACAATAAGTGTAGCACCTGCATTGAACTCGTGTAAAGTGTATACCAAACAAGACTGTGGCAGATTGAGAAGCTGTGCTGCTGGTGTTGAGGGCTCAGACTGCACGCTACGACGTCAAAGCCATCTGTCCTTCGTGCCTACGATCGTAGAACGCAGAGACGTGGAAAGACTCACTGCTGGTCTGCGGCACTTGCCTTTCACAGCACATCTGGACCATCACAGAATTAGGCACTATCTGTACGCGAGATGTTGCACAACATAATGCAGCCACAGTTCGTCAAATGTGATATTGACACCATACACAAAGAAGACCAGTCACAATTTCGGAAGCGCCATTGATGAGACATTCTGTCAAGAGGGTGTTCGTATCCCTGTGTATCAATCAACAGCTCTCGAACAAAGAGCTTCTGCGCAATACCATTGCACTAGACCACCCTGATCGAGCACATCGGCTCCACCTTGCACAGCAGCTTTGACATCCATGTCTACATCTCTTTGTCCGTCTGCACATCGTTTAAATGACTCGCAATCACCTAATCAGTATGTAACAAAGTCGATCGGTGATGTGTTCGCGGAAACCGTCTCAACGATCATAAAGTATTGGTGTAGCTGACTCCTCAACCGGCACTAAAGAAGTGGATATGAGACTTTTTTGGGGGCGTCGCCGAAGTCACCCCACAGTACGGCGGTACAATAAGACATGGTGTGCATCTATGTATTTTTAGCTTACACTTTGCACTACTAATTAAATGCGTAACGTTAGCGCAATTTCACTAAGAAAAGGTGCTGTTATTTATATATATAACGCTAAAATAATTAAGTAATACTCTAAACAAAGTAGTATATTTATTTGCTTAAGTTAAAAGTATAGTAATAATATTAGTATATCTATTTATAATTTAATATAGGAGTTTTATCTTAGATAGATAATTTATTAAACTATATAATTATTTTTTAAGGCAAAAAAAGTATAAAAATATAAAAAGTAATTAAAAAAGTATAAAAGATCCTATAGCTAGCTTATCGCTAGCTTATTACTATAAAGTTACTAAGCTCTATACTTTACTAGTAGGCTATAGCGTACCTATAGCCTAATTTGTTAAAAGACTAGTAATATAGATAGTTTATATATTATATAGTTAAATAATCGATCTAAGAAAGCTAAAAAGACTTAAAAAAAAGCAAAAAGATTAAAAGATTTAAAAAGTTTAAAAGTTTAGAGTTACTACGCTCTATACTTTACTAGTAGGTAGTAGTAGGCCTAGCGTAGTAGTCCTACTCTTATTAGATAGAATGTTTTCGAACTATTTATAGATTATATAGCTTAAGAATTAGGTATAAAAGGTTTTAAAGGTTTATAAAAGAGTAAAAAGATTAAAAAGATTAAAAAAATTAAAAAGATTAAAAAGATAGAGATTTGCTATTATTTAATTAAATACTAGGCTTTCTAAACTACCTATTTATTTAGAATAGCTATTTAAAATTATATAGCTTATTAATCTTAATTAAAAGTTTAAAAAAGTATTAATATATTAGAAAGATATAAAAGAATAGCGCCTCTACTTTCTTTAGAAGGTTATATCTCTATACTAATAACCTATTATCTAGAGAATATAGAGTAATACCTCCTATTAGTCGAAAGGCGTTAGATTCTAATTATATATATATTATATAACTAAATAAGATTTAAAAATACAAAAGAATAGAGTTTCTACCTTCTTTAGAAAGTCGTATCTTTATACTAATAACCTATTATCTAAAGGATATAGAGTAACGCCTTCTATTAGTTAAGAGGCATCGATTTCTAATTATATATATATTATATAGCTAAATAAAGTTCAAAAATATAAAAGAATAGGCTCTCTATATTTAAAAATATAAAAGAATAAAGCTTCTACTTTCTTAGAAAGTTAAGTCCTTATACTAACTATCTCTAACTAGAGAGATATAGAGTACCGACCTCCTATTAGTTAAGAGGTATTTATTCTTAATTAAATATATATTATATAGTATATAGTTTATTATAAAAGATTTAAAAAGCTAGAGGAAAAGTAAAAAGATTAAAATTAAAAAGATTAAAAAGCTAAGGTTACTATACTTTACTAGTAGGTAGTAGTAGGCTAGAAATAGCCGATTATTAAGTATTTAATTATTATATAGTTTAATAGTATTATTAGAAAGATTTAAAAATGTTTTATTAGTCTAAAATATATAAAAAGAGTATTACTAGTCTTCTTTGCCTAGCTAGCTAGTAAGGGTTACTACTATACTATACTTTACTAGTAGGTAGTAGTATACCGAGTAAGCTTATTAGATCTTATATAAGTTAATAATATATTATATAGAGCGATAATAAGAAGACGTCTAGATTTAAATTATATTCTATTTTAAACTCCTATATAAAAGAGAATACTAAAAGCTATAATAGTAAGCTAGTATTATCGATATTATTTCTAAATAGGCTTACGTACACGTATACTATACGTAGGAGGGTTAGAAAAGATATTTTTAGGTCCTTATAATTAATTATTCTCTTTCTAAGTCTAAAGAGATATAACTTTAACTTAAGAGAGATTTTGCTTATAAGATAGCTTCTCTATTAGCGTTTTTAGTCGCTATATCTATTAGCAGCCTTCTAATAATATTATTATATAGACATATACTAAAGCTATTTTATCTATAGCTCCCTTTTTATTAACTCTAGTAGATATATTATTATCCTTAGTATCTATCTTAACTAAGGGTTAGTTCGGTAGTAGTAGAGACGAAGACTACTTTAGTATAGATTATAAGCGTATTATATAAGCAGATATTAAGATAAATTACTTTAGAACTACTAGGGTTAGACTCTACGTAAAGTTCTAGCTATAACTTTATCTTCTTTAGTTATTACTAGAACTCTAGCTAAGATTAGTTTTTCTTCTTAGTATTAGGTTTAGATCGAGGCTCAGATTTAGCCTATATATAAGTTAATTAATTATTATATAAGTTATAAATATCCTAACTAACCTTTTTTCTATTAGCGCTAGCCTAAAAGATTTCCTCTATAGTTAGAAAGTTAGTATCTAAATTAGAGCTATTACTATATAAGAAATCTTTTATACTTAAGGATAATTAACTTTCCTATAAGCCTAGTTAGTATTATTCTATTTTGTAATTATATTATATATACTAATTTAACTTTTTTCTCCTTAATTCCTTTATATTTAATCTTTATATCCTCTATCTTAATCTTCTACTTAATAGAACGCCTCTTTTTCTTCTTCTTTTAAATTTAGGAGAGTTCGATTAATTCTTTAATTATTAACAAATTTAGTAGCGTATATAATCTAATATCGTTACCTAGAGCCTTGCGTTTAAATATAATATAGATTTTCTATAGAGCTAGCTTTTTTTTTCCTATACTAGCAAAGTTCTAACTAAGGAATATATTAAGAAGCGTTATATTCTTAAATACTCTTTCTACTTTCCTATAGGCGCCCTCTTTTATATTATATATATTAGTAATATACTAATTAATATTATCTATATATACAAACTCTTTTTCTACCTTTATAGTAGTCTTAGCTCTAATTAGGCTAAGAAACTTAGCTATTAAGTTAATACGAGTATTATAGATTAAAACCTCTTCTCGAGCCTAGACTATAAAATAGTTAGTCTCCTTACGTATTATATAAGTAGCAAATACTATAAGAAAACGCAATATTTAAAGTATAGAGCTTAATATTATATAAATCTTAAAACATACTTTATTCCTACTATTAATACTCCTAGCGCCTATCTAGATTATTTAGAATAACCTAATACTATACTATAATAACAAATATAAAGAAAACTAATTATATAGTTATATATATAAGTTATAATCGTCTATCTACTACTCGTCGACTTAGAGGAAGGTCTCCTATATTATATTCTTATTTTAGTAGGTTTATTTAGAATTCCTTATTAATTTAGCTTTATCGATCTCTTTTTACGATTATACTATTATTTCCGAGCGTATTCGTTAGCTTATTGCCGCCGTTTCTAAAGATCTAGCCTAGAGCATTATTATTATCTAAGGTTATAAGATTAATAATATCTAAAAGCGAAGCCTTCTTTTTTAGTAATAAATATAGTACTAGATAAAGGACTTTAGTTTATATAGATAGTTACTAGAATAATAGATTAAATTTAAAATAGTACTTGCATTTTTCCTTATTGCCGAAGTTTATAGTATAGAAGATATTATCGTTTTAGAGATAAACGTTACTACTACTACTACTAGTTGCCTAGAACTTCTATAGCTTCTTAGGTAACATTTTATAGTCTATATAATAATATATAAGTATAGGTTAAATTTTATAACTAGAGTATAACAAAGGACTACTCCGGAATCTATATAATAAGTTAAGGCTAGAAAGTATCTCTTTTTTCTACTAGAGACTATATATCCTATAAGCTTCTACACTAATCTACCTCTTATTTCTTAGTCTTTCTAGCCTTAAAGCGTATTATATATACTATTAACTACTATTTTATAAATATTCTCTATACTTTAGGTCCTTAGATCTTATCTAGAGGTCGTATACTTTTAAGTATTATATAGCTATATAGCTATTATATACTATAATTATTATTATTAGATCGATTATATAGTATTCTTTATTAATTATATATATAGTTAATCGACATTAGATACCTATTATAAGCCGTTATTGCTTACTTCTATATCTAGATCTAACTTAGTATCCTTCTTAATTTCTAAAAAGCTAATTTAATCCTTTACCTTCTATTCTAGCTCTAACTACTCTTCCTTTATATTATAAGCGTCCTTAAACGTCTATATAATAGTCGCTAAGTTAAACCTAAAGCCTACCTATTTCCTACTACCTTAGAGAATCTTTATCTTATTAAGCTAATCTTCTAAAAGTTATTAGAGCTAGTAAATAAGATACTTATAAGTACTACGATTAGCTATTATTCTAAGCTCTTATACAAACTTATAAGATAACGGCTCGCTGTCTAGAAAGCCTTCTTCTTTTAGAATATTAGAGTATAGTTTTATTATACTTAGTAGTAGATATTTATTAATATCTATATATATTTAGTAAGTTATATTATTTTATTAGTTTATATAATATTTAACGTACTCTATTCTATATACGCTACCTTAAAATTATCTAGAAAGGCCTTATCTACTAGGTACTCTTTATTAAGTCTTAGTAGGTTTAGATATTTACTATAGTAATACTATATATATAGCTAACTAGTAAGGCAATAAGGCCGGTTAGGCATTTTTTAAATTTCGTAGTAATTCTACGTATATATAAAGGATTTTAAGCCTTTCCGGAGAATTAGTATATAGATATACTTTATAGTAATATAGTTAGCTTTCTAGGTTTTACTATAAAATCCTTCCTTCTTTAGCTTTTTAAAGTATAACTATATTATAGTTAGCTAAATAGTGTTTTCTATTACGACCGAACTCTTTCTCTATTATATAGGCAAAAAATAGGATTTAAAGATTAAAAAATATAGTAGAGAGAGACTTATAAGCTATTACTTTATAAAGGATTTGCTTATTTATCTCTACTATAATTTAATATAGATATTATAAATACTAGTTCTAAAGATAAAGGCCTATCTAAATTTTATATTATACCCGCGAATACGTTAGGCGTAGCGGTAGTACGTATACGCTAGAAAAAGAGTCTCCTTACCTTTATCTATCTAGATTATCTCTAGCTAACGACTATATCTTTTAGCGGCTTAGACGTATTATAATAATATAGACACTATTATACGTATAGATAGTCTATAGTATAGCTATAAAACGTAGCAGGTATTAGCGTTAATAGTAGTATAGATCTAGAAGCTAAAATCCTTAAATTTATAGTAAGTGTCTATTAACTATAACTAGTTATAACTAGGAGTAATATAGTATTTATATCTTCTTCTAAAGATTCTAGATCGATTATATAGGCTAGTAGGATATACTTCGCAAGCAAGCTCTATTAGACGATATCTATATTATAGATTATTAGTTTTATAGTCTATATAGTAGGCGATTTTTATAAAGAGTATTAATTATAGAGAGACTTACTTTCTAAGCAAATATAAAAGCCTTAGATTTATATAAAAGTACGTCTATAATATCTCGCGTCTATATAAACTAATACGCGTAGTATTAAGCTCTTCTTTTACTATTTCTATAAACCTTTAATAGTAGGTATTAAAGTTAGTCTCTTTTATTCTTTACTTATATCTAAAGTCTCTTCTAAGCTATATAAAGTCGCGTTTTATAATCTCCTAGCCCTTCTTTTAAAGTTTTATAACGATAACGTAGTCTTATAGTTCTTCGAGATAGAATAGCTCTACTATTTATATCTTTAGCTATAGATTATTAAAAGAGCGTTTTTCCTTTTTATAAGGTATCGAATCGCCGTTTAATATAATTATATAGAGCGTTCTTATACTTACTATATAATTATTCTTTCTATAAAGGTCTTAGAGATTAGATATAGTAGTATCTTTATTCTAGAGGCTAATAAGAGGTTTATAGAGTTCTTTAGAGATAGTAGGCTTTCGAGGCATATTAAGACAAGTTTTTAGCGTATATAATAATAGAAAATAATAAAGAGATTCTTTAAAAGGAAGTAGAAGAGATAGAAAGGTATAAAAAGTAGTAGATTACGACTATTAAGGTTTAACGCTAGGCTTAATATTTAATAGATTGTCTTAGGGTTATTAGGGTAATTTTCGAAGATTAAAATAATAATATAATAATATTATACGTATTAAGATTAATAGGAATAGCTATAAAATTATAAATAGAAAGCTATTACTACTATTATAAATTATAGGAAATATAGAACTCGGAATCGATTAGTTTAGGGATATAGTTCGAGATTCTAATAAAAACAATATTATATATATTAGGATAAATAAGAAATTTAAAGAAACTCTATAGAACTCTAATATAGAATATCTTTATTTTAAGAAATCTAAACTTTTCTTTCTAATATATAATACTTAGGATCTTAGCCTTTAATCCTTATTTATCTAGTATTGCTAGATATAATTTATAATTCTTATTTATTATATAGCCTAAAACTCTAAAACCGAGAAGCCTCTATTAGTAAAGAAGCTATATTCCTCTTTTACTACTTCTAGCTTATTTTATATCTCTTATCCTAGTCCTTATACTCTCTCTTACCCTTATAGCTTAATACTTTCTCTAGTACCTTTCTACTCCTCGATTATATAGGCCTATATACTAGTAGCTCTAGCGACTACTTCTTATTATTATAGACTAAGTCTTAGTAGAATTTATACTTAGAGGACTAGTTATAGAACTTATAATTTCTATAAATATTATAGAACTACTTATCCTAGTATACGCATTTCTACTAGTTTTAGTTAGTTATATTATTATATAAAGTAAGGATTATAGTTTAACGTTACTTTAAAGACTCTAGTATTTAGATTTTAATACTTCTAGTATAGGTAGAAGTTAGTCTTTTTAGCTAGAGGTATATCTTCTATAGTAGCTTCCTTACTACTTCTCTTTATTAGTATATCGCGAAACTCTTTTAAACTTATTATATATACCGGCTCTAAATAAGTATTACTAAGACTTTTAATTTATAGTTAGAAATTATATTTCGAATTTTAATACCTAGCTTTAGTAGAGCTATTAGTTATAGATACTTCTTCTTTACTACGTCGATCTAGCTATTATTAAGCGCGAAACTAGCTTCTTAGAGCTTTATATACGTTAATACTTATTAGAACTCTATACTTTAAAGCTTACTTACTCTTTTACTATAAATATTAAGTACCTTTTAACCTATATATAGGTTCTTAGCTATAATCTTATTAAAGTTAATATTCTACTTTAATATCTTATATTTATACTACGCGCGTATTATATAGCTTATTATAGTAGATTATAGTATATTTAGAAAAGGGTTTAGGTCGTAGGTAGAATAGTTATAAAGAGTAGAAAGTTAAGGTTTAAGATAGGCTCTAAAGATAAATAAAGCTTTCTAAATACCTTTATAAATAACTCTACGTACTATCTACGTATCTTCTATATATATATAATTACTTTTAATTACTTCTATAGGTTCGAAAAGTTAAAGTAAAGTACTAATAGCTTAGAAATATAGTAATAGTTAGCTAAGATATAGATTTTCTATATATAAGTATAAATTATACTTTCGATATTCGGAACTCTAAACTACTTTAACTACGTATACAAAAGTAAGGCCTAGTAGCTATAGAAAGAATAGGCAAGTATTATATAGTAGAGGAAAGTACTACTTTATATATTATAAAAGTAGTAATTACTTATTTAGGAAGGTAGATTTATAGCTAGAACTAAATTTAGAGAAAATAGAAAGGACTTTTTAAGAGCTAGAATTAGGTAAAGAACTTATTATATAAGTTAGTAATTGTTTAAAACTTTCTAAAACTTAAGAAAATTTAGTTTTTAGAATTCTTTTAATCTTAGAAATTAAACTTTTCTCTCCTACTAAACTAGACTTAGGACAAAGGCTCTTAGCCCTTAATACCTTTAATTCTAGCCTAGAATTTATAATATTATAATATTATATAGCCTAAAACTCTTAAACTCTATACTTTTAGTTTTTAAAGTCTATAAGTTTCTTTATTTCTTTCTTATTTTTCTTTTATTTTTTAAGTCTTTTTCTTCTTACTCTTTACTACTTTTACTAGCTTAGTAACCTTCTTCTTTATTTATATAAAGACGCTATCCTTTAGTTCGATTATTACCTCCTTCTTAGGAAAGGCTTAATACTAGTACTATTTATACTCTAGCTTATTACTAATCTAGATATAATTTCTATAAGTACTACCTATCTTCTCGTTCTAAGATACGTATCTCTATTAGTTTTAGTTAGTATTATTATTATATAAAGCAAACTAAGTATCTAAACCTACTTTAAAAGGTCCTTTTAGATTATTCTTTTACTTTTTATATATAGCTAGAATAGACTAGCTATAGTAGTTAGAGTAATTAGTATTAGTATTTCTCTTACTACTTCTCCTTATTAGTATATTACGAAACTCTTTTAAACTTATTATATATACCGGCTCTAAATAATTATTACGTTAATATAGTTATTATAGTTTATAAGTCTTTTAAACTTCTTTATCTTCTAGCTTACTCTTAGCTTAATTAGTTTACTTTCCTTCTTATCTATCTAGTCGACTTAGACACCCTTAAATCTAAATTTAGTATCGTTAAGCTTTATATACGTTAATACTTATTAGAACTCTATAATTTAAAGCTTACTTACTATATTACTATAGATATTAAGTATTATAATATCTTTATTATTAGGTCTATCTACCTACTTAGAGAGGTCGCATTTAGCTAGTAGTATAATTATATTTATACTACGCGCGTATTATATAGCTTAATATAGTAGATTATAGTATAATTAGAAAAGGTTTAGATTATAGATAGTATAGAAAAAAGTATAGAAAGGTTAAAGTTTAAAGTAGGCTCTAAAGATAAATAAAGCTTTCTAAATACCTTAGCAAATAACCCTACGCACTGCGCACGTATACCGCGTACCTAAACAATAAGGAAATAGTAAGTTTATTTAAAAAGTAGCTACTTTATATACTTTATATATAATACTATAAAGTAAATTCGTTGCTATAAGGAAAAGTAATAATATCGAAGCCTGAGGCATCATTTAGCTTACGTAGCATCAAATATTGACACAGTTTGATTAGTCTAAATCTAAAGCTAAAAATACATAGATGCACACCATGTCTTATTGTACCGCCGTAGGCGACGGCACCTGTGCCGCGCACTGCGCTCAGGAACACCAGTCGAATGTGAGGGAAACCACACGTGGTATGAAAGCTACTGGTCAGCCACACAAATTCTCGGTGTCGTCAACGTCAAGAGGCGTTCATTGAAGATGTAAGCATGCTGGACATCAAGGTAATGATTCGATCGTCGGAGCGAAGCTTCTACCAAGACCGCACAAGATCTGTCAAGCCCCAGTAGTTCAATATACTTCTGCAACGTGCAGGGCTACCACGAGGCCGGACAAGGTCGCTTCTGCAGCTCAGATGGGAATGATGGTCAGTCGAAGCGAATTATTGAGACGAAGGCTGATCGAGTTGACTCCGAGATCGGCAATGAAATGATTTGATTGAGCGATGCGAAAGTAGCGATTCTTTTGAATCGAAGCTTCCTGGCCATGTTCTGAACATAGGCATGCATGCAGCGGCTAATATTACAATCGTGTCTAGTATACAGTAGTAGTGGTCGTAGACAAGCTCATCAATTCGTAGATCCGTATCCGCCTTCAGCGGGATCACGGCCCTCTTAAGAAATCGTTAGCGCTATCGCTTGAACATAGCGAAGGAAACCAAGAAAGAAAAGATTAAATTACCGCCACGGCCTTCGCGGTATGACTGCGTCCCTAAGGCTGCCTCTACGCTTCGGCGCTGCGCCTCGATTTGGAGGCTCGGTGGTCGGTTCTGGCTGATGCTTGACGCTGTTGCTACGCCGGAATAGAGTACGCTTCTCAGTTACTGTGCCAGCTGCTGAGGCTGGTCGGGCAGTAGCAGGCTCAGTCTTTGTCCTCACAACAGAGCTTGGCCGATGGATATCTCGACTGCTCGGCGGTCGAGCATTCACGGTGGCGATAGAGCTCTTGGATGACCGATCAGTGTGGCTGGTCCTTGGTCTCGCGAGTGCCGCATTGACGTAGGCAGATGATGGCGTCGACGTCAATGTGGGCAACGGTGGTTTGTCGCGGTCACCGCCTTGACTGTTGGATAGCCGACGGAACAAACTTTGAGTCTTCTTGCTCAAGGTTCTAGCTGGCGATGGGGACGTGCGAGACCTGGGCGGAGATGCGACAGAGGACGAGAGACTTGACGCTGCTCGCGGTGCTTCCGGCGACAGAGCGCGACTAGACTGGTCATCCGTTTGCATAATAGTGCGGTTGCCCGACGATCCAGAGTGATGGGAATGGGCCGATCGAGGACTTGTAACGGTCTCTGCGGAAGTCTTGCCCCCTCCACCAACCATCCTGCCAAGAGTGCCGAAAATGGTAGGGCTGGTCTCAACGCGGCTGAGTCGGGGTTTCGCTGGACTGGTCACGGGCTCCTCGCTGGACCTTCGACGGCGTGGGCGTGCGGCGCTACGAGGAGTTGGGGAGCGTTCGTTCATGTTGAACATCATGTCGGCCGGCGGTTGACCATGCTGCTGGAACCTACTAGGTGTGCCCATCAGAAGTGATTTACCGTCCGGAAAGCCATCATAGTCCAGCCCAAAGTCTGTCACAGTCTCTGTGTCTTGCCCCGTAAACTCTTCATCGGAGCTGTCATGATCGTGCGAGCCATCAACATTCGTGCTTCGAAACTGGAGGTTACTGGCGTATGCTGTTTTCAGCTCCACTGACGACCTCATCTGCCTTGGAGCCGTTCTGACACCAGGTTCGAGAGCGTTGAACCCTTTGACCACAGCCGGTGTAGTGTCCAGCAGACTTCGATCCTCAGCAATGCTCGAACGCGAAGCACGAAGCATTCGTGTGCTAGCACTATCAGGCGTCGGTGGCAGGAGATCCCCAAAGATCGGACCGGCAATGCTGGTTGGCCTTTGTTGCTTTGATCGCTGCTGCCGGCGTAAGTGAGGCTGCTGCTTCAATTCAACTGCAGCGCCGAGCCCGTCTTTGCTAGCTGCAGACAGAGCATCGTTCAGCGATTGATAGTGGTTCTGGTGATCATCATGCCGGCGCGGGGGTGGTGGCGACATTCTACGACTCTGGTCGGTCTGGAGTGGCGATGAGATGTGGTTGGACTTCGATGGAGTAGCTTCAGCCTCGTCTCTTTCCTCTATCCATTGGCTGACGCGTTTGATGCTATCCTGTCTGATATGCGCACGTGATCCAATTGAGGCCGTGCGAGCATCGTCATCCTCTTCCCATTCGTAGCGATCGGGACTTACTTTCTCCTTAGGACTGTATATCGAGGGGAAACTGCTTTCGCTAAGAACGCTGAGTCGCGGTGAGTTCGGCAGATCTCCATCCTCTGTCCTGGTTTCCTGGCGAGAGAGCAGGGAATGGAAGCTCTTAACTGGATGCAGCGAGCTGGCTTTCTCCATGTAGACTGTTCTCAGAGCCTGGGTGCTAGGCTTCTTCGAACTCAGAATCGATGGCTCTCTCCTAGGCTTAGCCGGCGTCTGACCATTCACAAGTCCTTGCAGCTTTGCAGATGCAGCAGTTGCCTGCTTAGTGGTTGGTTTGGGACCAGTCTCGGAATCGTTGGCTGCGGTGGGCATTTCCGGAGGTGATGATGGAGGATCTTGATCGTGCGTCTCTGTTCCAGCATAGCCAGAATCTGCGTTCGCGGTAGAAGGTCTGGTGTGGCTATTACGTTCCTCCGCGTCGTCCAGACGATCCCTCAAGTCCTTGTTCTCAGCCTTCAAGTCCTTATTCTCATCCTCCAAGTCGCAGATGTAATCCATGGCCTGATCGAACGCTGGGTCGCGCTTTTCCAATTCGTGCACCAGCTGTTCATTGATTCTCAATAGCTCTTTGTGCTCATCCTCCAGCACAAGAGCGCGCTCGACCTGGTCCTTCATAGAGTTTATCTCCTGCTGCAGCTTGGCCACTTGCTCTCTCCTGTGGTCCACCTCCATCTTGAGGGCAAAGTTATGCTTGTTGAGCCGGTCTAGTTGATCGTCCATGTCTCTCACTCCAGGAGCACGACGTCGCCGGTCGCTGCTCTGTCCCCCAGCATCCGACCCTCGTGCACTGATAGCGAGCGGCGAACTGTCCGCCATTCTGTTGCTCCGGCTGAGCTCAGCCTCATTCAAGAATATGTCATCATCCCGGCCACGCCTAGGACCTATGTCGGTATGTCTCGCGCGTTTGGGTCGCGTGTTTCTAGCCCTCCGCTCCTGAAGCCGCTCTTGGAGGAACTGCGACGCCGGTAAGACAGTGTGGCCGCGCTCGCCGAGCGGGCTACGCTCCAGATCGTCCTCGTATGTCGACATCGTGGCGGGTATACATGCCAGACCCGTAGCACGTACGGTACAGCAAGTGCAATCACCTTCCAGGCATTAAGAACGCGACCTGGTCATGGCGACGCCGGCGATGATGTATAGCTGAGTGGTGAATGGACGTATGTGACGAAATAGGCGATGTGCGGTGACTGGCGTTAAACGCGGTCGCGACAGTGCGACCTGTGGGTGTGGGTATCGATTGGCGATCTGGTTCCCAGGGCTGGGTCGTCACGTCCGTGAATGTTTCGCCTCCTGCTGGTTGTGCACAAAGCGGTGTTGGATGTCGTGCAGTGCATATGTCGTCGTTGCTCAAGACACGCAGGCCGCCGGTGTGGTCGCCGTGAATGATTAGAGCAGTGTCAAATGCTGCGTGCGTTATTAGGAGAGTTCTGGGTGTGCACGTGTGCTCGCTCCACGACGACTGTTTGTGCTCAGCACGGACCCAATCAACAAGGATTAGAATAGCGCATCCGTCGGATCGGGTAGGGTAGCCTGTGAAGTTTATTCACCTCAAAAGCAGGTGTGATTCGCTCTGCCGATGCGTGCTCGCCTTGCACTTATTTCGATGCTCCAACGAACTCCTTCTTTTCAAGCCTGCCGAACAACTCGTGTGGCTGCCCGGGGGACGAGAAAACGGCCCTCTCGCCGTCCGTGAAGAGGTCGGCACTTCACATCTGCTCCCGCGTGGCGATGTGCTGGCATTTGGGCAGCCATGCCAACCAGCAATCCTAGGGAGCCGGCACGCCAGAGCCTGTACTACTTTTCACTTTGATTTCGCGCCGCAGAAGCGCGAGAGATGGTGAGGGTTCCTGCAGAAGCAGCGTAACTCTAGCATGCATCATGAGCGAAAATACCCCTCGATCACGCATCTGGCTACAGGCTCTGCCATCTTCAACTTCTTCCATTGCTCGCCTCGCCGAAGGAATGCAGTAGTCTCAATGCTCATCAACCACGGTCGAGCGACTCGTGGGCTCGACATGAACGACGACCGAACATTCGGTTTCTGGTTGAAGGAGCCCCGTCCCATTTTCTGGCTCCTCTGGCGCAATGTGTAGCGCGCGGGCACTATCTGGGGAGGTTTCACGGCACCTGCGCCTATAAGAATTAGTCTACGGCCCGATCTTTTCACAGCCATTGCCGATCGACTTCAAAGCTACCGTACGAGATGTCCTTCGTGAGCAGCACTCATATATTTTGCTTTCAGCACGCAGTGCTAGCCAGGAGAGCCGCCCTACACGTGACTGAAAGAACATGCATTATCCTGGCAGCACCGAATCTTGACCTGCATCTTTGCGGGACAACATTGTGCCCTGAATGTTGGAATCTAGACGATTGGCTTAGGGCCGTGAAGCTGCAGAGATGCCTCTGCAGTTATTGTCATCGGACATCGAACAATATTGGACTTGGCATGCCGATGCACACAACAAACTTGCTCATTGCTGGTATGACTTGCATGACATGGACTGCCCTTCAGGTTGCAACAACGATCCCGTAGCCATCTCGATCTCTGTACCGGGTACTCCACGCGGCAAGCCGATCATTCTAGGACGGAAACCGTACATGAAACTCAATGGCTGGGAGCTCATTCGGACTTTGTGAGCCGCTTCCGATGCAGCTACAGTCCTATTCCGTCTTCCACGCAGCTTGAGCAGCTTGGAGGCGTCAGAGTTATTGATATAGGCCGGGATCATGGTGAACAGCCTACAGCTTAGTCTCGTTCGTCCGTGAGGTACAGTGTCCACCCACTATCTAGTAGGAATGTGGAGTGACAATAATCTCAGGCTTGACGATCCAAAGCTATGATGTTCAATGGCATTTGCCGGTCTTTCATTCTATCGAATAGAGGACGCCGAAATGGGAAGGAGCTTGCTATCTTGATGGTCAGTGAGGGGTGCTTTCGCTCGAGCTGACTCCATGGTCTTGATCAATATGATTCCCGTGCATCGGCACAATACTACCAACCAGGGATTTCGTGGTCCACGGAGCCGAACCGTCCAGACTTCAATGCTGAGCTCAGAAACTGCATCGCGATTCATTCCATCGCGGGGTCTCACTCTCTCC
This sequence comes from Pseudocercospora macadamiae, assembly GCA_012978405.1. NCBI lineage: Eukaryota > Fungi > Ascomycota > Dothideomycetes > Mycosphaerellales > Mycosphaerellaceae > Pseudocercospora > Pseudocercospora macadamiae. Next base: position 104,716 of record WRNY01000069.1, read on the forward strand.
GCCCTCAACAAGCAAGCACTACGTAGCATGCAAATAAAGAGGCTTTATTACCCTTGGGCGGCAGGAGGTTTCCAGCCCGCAATGACTTGGTCGAAGTTGAGGATGTTCTGGGAACACGAGTCAGCCGTTCATGTCACCGGAACGTCTGAGCTCAATGCCACTGACCCCGTCTGGATCTACGAGTCGTGTCAGCGGGCTCAAGTCCGTCGCGAAACAACCGCATTGAGGATGAGCTCATTTACCTCCCACGGTGAAGTGCTTCAGACCCCAAGGCATGTGCTTGACCTCCTCTAAAATCACTGCGCCGTTGTCCTTATATTTGGCAAGAAGCTGCTCCAGCTCATTTTCTGCACCGGAAATGCGAATGTGTATCTTGCCGAATGCGACATCATTGGGGATGTCTGGAAAAGTTCGTCCTTGAAGCATATGAGCACTGACACTGCTTTTGAACTGGATTGCCAACTAACTTCGAATGTATACGTTGACTGGTGTGCTTGTCTTGTCTTCATCCGCTGTAGAAGCTAGCTGTAGCCATGTGTGATTGTCGCCGTCCTGTCCAGCGATTCGAAATCCGAGCACTTCGGTGTAGTACTTCCTCGATTCTGGGACCGATGAGACAGGTAGCGAGGGCGTCACCTTCGAGAAGGTTGGTGCCATGGTTCTCCTGACACTAATGACGGACTTCGCGATAGCTGTTACTTCGTCCGACTGTCTCCTGTCGTAAAGCTAAAATTGTTGCAGGGGAATGTAGATGGAGGTGGCAGAGGATACGGTTGTTCTGTCGTTCCTGCCCTCTCGCTTCGGCAACAGGCTCTTGCCGTGCCAACAGTCTTACCCGGCTTCCTTAGACGTAGATTCTCTCCCTTGGACACGATGATATGTTTCCGACATTCCACTCATGTTCTCTTTGATTTGCAGCTGTACGACCCGGAATTCATTTTGGCAAGATCACGAAGGTTGTTATCGAGTAAGCGGCGATTACGACAGGACAAGAATCCAAGACTCTTGCCTAGTCTCATCTCCTTCAGATCGGACAAGACACGTCCGCTGTGCTGAATTCATCGTCCTGGCATTCAATAATGAGTGTATCTGTCGTCCGAATCTGCCGCATCAATCAGCCGTAAATCGTCCGTTAGAGGACGCAAGCTCGCTACGCTGCAGATGTGCCGATATTAGGTACTCTAGGTGGTCTCACAGCAGGTCAGGCGAGCGCAAGAGGGTCTAATTCGCCTACTCGTTCTGCTTCCACTTGTCCGCGCGGCAGATTGGCATATCTACCTATCATCTAGCGAAATCTGAGGCCACAGTTTCAGTATCGCAGCGTTCGACGCCGCGGAAATCAGCATGTTGGCTCGCATTGACGTCTATCGCTTTGTTTGCGAGTGCATTCTACGAGAGTACCAATAGGGATTCTCGAAAGGACATTGATACGCTTTTATCTTCAAGGACCAGGAGTTGTGGTTGAAAGAATAGTTATGGCTGGTTCTTCTGGAATATATTATCCAAATGCCTCTACGAGAGCCCCAATCAGAGAGCACTTGAGCCGGCCGGGGTTCTCGAGAGGGTCTTTGGGCCGGCTATCGTTTTATATGACCTCACGCACGTCGTCTTCGCAAATGCATGTGGTTCACTCGTTCACAATTCGCCGAGGATGTCTACTGGACTGCCATCACCGCCATTCATTGATGTACCGGGCATCGCCAACTTCCGCGACGTCGGCGACGATGTCACGATCCGCAAAGGTTTGATCTACCGATCAGCCGATCCAAGTAAAGCCTCGGAAGATGGCCTGCAGAAGATGAGCCAGGATTTAGGTAAGAGGTCTGTCTTGCCGACCATCTGTCCTTCATAAATACACAAGCCGGAGTCAAGACGTCAAATTTAGTTGTCGTCGCAGTCGCTAATGTGAGAGGTAGGTGTGAAGTATATCTTTGATCTTCGCTCCTTGCCAGAAATCAAACGCGATGGTCCTGAGTGGGCTGGAGTCGAGGTCGATCGAGAAGACCCCTTCAGCGCCCATGGCATGAGCAGGGAATGGGTGCCTGTATTCGCTGCAGATGATTATGGCCCGGACCAGGTCGCCGTGCGATACCGTCATTACACAACAGGTTCAGAAGGCTTCGTGAAAGCATATCATGATATCCTCCTCGCAGCACCAACCGCCTACGGTGCTATTTTTCGACATCTCGCGAAGGCCGAAACCGAACCCTGCCTCATACACTGCACAGCTGGGAAAGACCGAACGGGAGTCATTGTCGCGTTGCTCTCGATCCTCGCTGGTCGCTCGAAAGAGGAGATTGCTGAAGAATATTGCCTTACAGACCTTGGTCTGGAGCACCTCAAGCCTCTGTTCAAGGAGAGGCTGTTGAAGAATCCGGCGCTACAAGGTAATACGGAAGGTGTATCGAACATGATATCAAGCAGGAAAGAGAACATGCTGGCAACAGTAGACATGATAGGGAAAGAGTTCAATGGACCAGAGGCATACATGAAGCAATACTGCAAATTGAGCGAAGCGGAAATTGAACAGCTCAGAAAGAATATCTGCCCAGCATCATAAACCGAGCATGATCAGAGATTGGCATGCTTATACAGCTCAGAAAGCCATAGAAAATTTGGATAGAGCTTTCCTGCATGGGCTCGGGGTCAAAGTCCCGTGCGTTTATGGTCTTCCTTGCGGCATGTATCGTGCAACGATATATGTATGTCCAGTTTCCGATACCGCTCTTCCCATACCGAATCGCCTCGTCCTATGCCACATGCACAGGTCTGTGGCACTTTTGGTCAGCTCGGATCAGTTACGGGGACAGCTCATATTACCATCTGGTCCACGTCCATTGCTCTGCTCGTTGAACAGCTCTTCCTCGGCCACCCATGCGTTGACAGCGTCCTCGAAACTTGGGTCGTGCGCAGAGACATAGACATTCTTGCGTTTGCCGAGTTTTGTGTAGGCTCTTGCCATGCTGTCTTTCCCAGCCAGATCACGGGCTTTGCTTCGAGCTTTGGCAGCAAGGCGATCATCCCATTCTGGCATCGAGCATTTTTCCGAGCAGCGAGCGATTTCCTGGGCTTGTAGGGCCAGGCAGCTGTCGCTCTCGCAGTCGCAGTCGCTATAGGCGTGTGTTTCTCGGAGCATAGCTTTCCTGAGCTTGCTGTTGACTCTGTATACCAGGGTGTTGGTAGGCATATTTAGTAGGATTGAGACAATTGAAAGTACTGCGGAATAGGTAGCCTAGGCTCTGGTGCAAGACAAATCGACATTGCGTAACTTGACTGCGTGATACGGCTTGTCGGAGGAGCCAAGGAAGGTGTGTTTGGTAGTCACTGCCATACTGAATGCTGTCTCTACTCGCGAGTGAGGCGCGTTCTCAGTGTCGCTCTGCTGACCACGACTTTCGAGTAGGGAGATCGGCGGCAATCACTCGCTTATGATTTCCAAGATGATCGGCGTTTCCACAATTCATCGCATCTCATGAGAGTTGTTCTGAGGTGAGACCACGCGTCGCAAGAGGCATCATTATAGCAGTCATGGATTTGTAGCTTTGACTGAGTTCTCATCCTGCTCCTTTTGATCAAGTAGAAGAGACACAGTCGGTTGCGAGGCTGAATACGGAACATCCTGACGAAGGCCAAGAACCAGGTTCCTTCCGACCACCTATTTTCCGCAGCTGAGTCGTTAGACAAACACCTTCAATCCGCGATTAAGAGACAACATTTTGGTGGATACCGCCCCCAATGTCTAGCACGCCAAGAATCCTGGCTCACAACGAGATGAAGCTATTCATGGTGGCGCTGCTTAGCGGCAGCCATACAGTGGGACGCGGACTGATGAAGGTGAGAGAGGTGTCTCTCTTTCAGAACAATACAACAACTCTCAGCCTTTCTACTTGATGATGACCTATTTCCATTCCTACCCATACCTCGAACAGCCTTTATTGAACTTGCGAGGCCTTTAGGCTTGTCCTTGACCTTGATCGCAACTATCGGCGAGTCCAAAGCCGCAGGAGCACTAAGCGAGCTCATACAGCCTTGCTGCATGCTACCGGTGTAGGTGCACTCCTTCAGCGAACCAAGGCGCAATTTGTCTGCAAGTACTTAGTGACAAGACAGCTAATTCCCATCTAGGCCTTCCCGAAAACGTGTTCCGGTTCGGTCCTTGCACTTCTTGCGTGCCCGCCTGTCGATCTGGGCCACCTTTGGCTGCAGCTATCCCAGCCACGGTTCTTTCATTGTGTGCAGTTGGGGCTTCGTGGTACCGCACTTTGCGCAATCACGTTGCTCAGAGCCTCGTTGGCCACGTAGATGGCCTGATATCAAGCAGCTCTGAGCCTCTCCTCCTTCCGTCTCATTGCGTTACACGAAGGCATCCTGCGACTTGAAACGAACTCGATCTGCGAACAGCCGCCCAGGAGCCTGGGTCGCATACGGATGGCCGCATGAGTACGGTCGATCTGTGACGGGTGCTAACAAACAATAATGTCTACGTCTAATACGCCAGAGCAACGGGGGCTCTTGAATGATGCCTCGCCATTACCAACATACAGTCCTGGACCTTCCTTTGCTGCTCGGCATCGTCCTGGGTACCAACGAGTGGCTTCGGTATCATTCAACGAGACTCCGGACACGAGAGACATTACGGATCCCTTTACTAGCGACGAGATTGGACCGGCTCCCGAGGGGGCCATACGCAGTCATGGGTTAGGAATCTCTTCGGGGTCGGCCATGGCTAGCAAAGCTGCTTCATCACCATTGCAGAGGGACTCAACCCCAAATCCAAAATCCACACCCGACAATGGCACTCCGATGTATTCACCACCATCGACGGGCGCTTTGACCGGGAGTACTCGATTTGACGAGACGTTTGACACGGCTTACAATCCGAATCGCATGTATAGGGAATCTCGTACCTCCTTGCACTCTGCCAACAATGCGCCATCGATATACTCAAAGTCCGATGCAGGTTTACTTTCTGTGCGTTCAAGATATGAAGACTTCGCGCCGCATCAACATTGCGCCAGTAAACGCACGGTTAAGAGTCGACGATGTGGCAACTGGGTCTCAATCACAGTCTTTGCGCTGGCCATCTTCTCGACAGTCTTCTCCGGAATCTTCCTGATCATTGCACTTCGAGGTCCACGATATGGACGGTTCATACGAAAAGGCGGGTCACTCACACCTTCATCAGCTGCTTTCCTCACCTCATTCTTTGCCAAGCTGATCGAGCTGTCATTCGTGACGGTCGTTGTTGCATTCATCGGGCAAGCTCTTGCTCGGAGGGCTTTCAAGCTGGAGCGCGCTCGAGGGGTGACTTTAGCTGAGTTGAGCATGCGAACATGGATCCTGCAGCCAGGCGTAATGATCACACAATGGGAGAGCGTGCGATACGCTGCAGTCTCGATCTTAGGCCTCATCTCGTTCCTCGCGGCGTTAATGGCAATATTATATACGTCTGCAGCGACCGCTCTGGTACAACCTCAGCTCGTAGTGCCTGACTTCACGAACAAGATGATGGGAGGACTAGTCAAGACACAGTTCGCCAATCCAACCTATATTGGTGAAAATTGTCAAACTCCTATACGATCAATCTACGATCCCGACTACGCTGCGACCACCTGCTTGCAAATAGAGCACTCTGCAATGGCATATCAGAACTATCGTAGCTTCTTGTCCAGCTGGACTGATGTGGTGAAGGACTACGGGAATGGTAGTATTTGGTACGAACAGCGACCACCAGGCTATGCCCTTTTCAACGACAACACGACGATCACAGCGCCGTGGATCGACATTAGAAATGTCACTCAGGAACGGTTCCCTGGTTATTTCATCAATAACGTCACAATGGCGATGCCACATATCGGTGTGGTCCAAGCTGCAATCGATCCGATCAACGATATCATGCAGCCGTACGAGGTGGAGGGCGCGACATATAGCATCCGTGCGTCGGTACCTTCCCCAATGGTCAACGTACAATGTGTCACACTCAACAAGACTCAAGTCTCCCACTTTGTGTACTCGGAATGGGAAAACAGAAATAAAACCTCCTGCAACGAAACCAGCTGGGCTGGTCCGGTCGGCTGGCCAACCTGTGCTGGATACCCGAATGGCACAGATCTCTACCTAAATTATACGAATAACGCTTACGATCCATTGTTGTACGATATTTTCCGTTGGGGAGAGCAATATGGCCCAATCAGGTATCCTCCCATGTTTCCAAAGCTCCCAGCGGACTACAACAGTCTTGTCAACCAGACCAAAGGTTTGGTAACGACTTGGGGAGCAACAGAGATCTACTTTTTGGCAAAAGGTGGACCAACCGACTCTATCGGAGCGTCGCAGGTTGGTGCTGATGGCGAGGGACTCAACTATGTGCTTTGTGGACTGCAAGTCGGACAGACAGCAGACTGCTACACTACCTATGATGCCAGCGCTAGCGGAGGAAAGATGGCGGCAGTGTGCAACACCAATGATAAATTTCAGTACAACAACAGTGAGTCGTTGGGGCTCCAAGGAGCGCTGAAAGGAAACGACAGCCTTAGTAAAGATTGGGTGAACATTGGCAGCGAATGGGCCAACAGTAAGCACATTGATCTCTCGGAAGTATGCTCACTCGCTAATTTGCTACACCAGGTCTATCTCTCAATGCCGGCCTCTTCGAAGCCAACGCCTCCAACGCGCGATTACTTTCGCAGCTGATCCTCACCTCGGGAAACCTCAGCGCCGCTCTTCCTTCCACTGCCGAAGCACTAGCGGTCATGGCTGGCAACACCCTAATACAGTCCGCTTCCGATGCTCCATTCGTGATGTTCTGGAACTACACGCTGCCGACCGTAGACGCAGGCACACATCAGTTCTTCAACGCTTCTGTACGTGTACAACAATACGCCAGCGGAGGCAACCAGCCATACCAGAAGCCATTCTACGTCGTGCTGGTCGCTGTCGTGCTGATGAATGTCATTATATTGCTATACTTCGCCTTGCATAGGGATTGGTACACGGACTTCTCGGAGCCTGTGAACTTGGTAATTTCGTCTCTTTCATCGAACAGAGTGAACAAGTGCTGACATGTTACAGTTCTCCCTCGCAGTCAACTCTCCACCCTCGGAAGCGCTCGCCGGCAGCTGTGGATGTGGTCCAAGTGGCGAACAGTACAAAGTCAGCTGGAAGCTGCACAAAGATGGCGAACATTTCTACATGGAAGGACAAGAGAAGCCACCAGAGGATACTCATATCAATGTGGAAAGTCCTAGGATGAGTAGACGGCGATTCACACAGACTTTCGAAATGGTTGGAAGTCCTGTAAATGCGCTCAAGCGATTTAGCCATCATCTCTGAGGAATACACATAAATGTGAAACGATACACTGCTCATGGTGTTTCGGGAAACAACGATCTATGATAGTACTACAAGTCGAAGGGTATCATGACTGACTGACAATTCTATACCACAAAATTACACATGCCCATGCCGCTGCGAGGGAGCTCTGCTCACCAACAAGCAAATAAATTCTTTTCTTTTGACCCACCCAGCCTCGATCTACTACGCCGACTTTAAAGTTTCCAACTTGCCATCTGCGGCCAGCTTTTTTTGTCGCCATTGCCATTCCACAACGACTGGAAGGAAATGCCAAAGGTCGAATTCCGGCCAGAGAATATCTAGGAACTTGATCTCAGTATTCTCGTGGCATTGCCAAAGCATGAAATCTGATAGCCTTGCTACGCCTGAGGTGCGTATGAGGAGATCCAAAGGAGGTGCATCGGAGGTGTAGGTGTTCTTAGTGATGGTTTCTGATGTGATGGTCTCAGGATCCGGGAAGTTTTGAGATTTCGAAGATATTTGTGACGGTTTGAGGATGGGAGAGGTAGAATGTGAGGTTTGTGATGAAGCCGGTTCCAGAGTCGAGGAGTTTTCTAGGTCGTGCTCGGAGACAGAGTCCGCGTCTGATGTGGGATTTGAGAGGTCCTTACTGCCTTGATCTTCTTCGGCAACGGCAGGGAGTTGCCGACTCATGATTGTCCTCTGGATGTGTGTTTCGCTGAATGGCCTCTTGAGTGGTGGTCTTGATGGAGGTTTGCTGAATTCCCGTACAGTTTCTCTTACGCTGTGTGTGATTTCCTCGCGGCCCGTATAAGGGAAGCAGACGTTCAACACGGCATCCTCGTTGTGCTTGGTCATCTCCACCGCAAGATCGATCTGGTCCTGTACGTCTTTCCTGATCAAGCTCTTATCGCCCAATATCCTCACTGATGCTCCATAGCGGTCCAGGAGCTCGCCGTGCTGTGAAAGCTGTAACAGCTTTGTCTTTGCCATATCCATCAGGCCATCGACCTCGTATTTGCTCCGCTTGAAGTTCTCAATGCTGAAGGCATATATTGTGACGACGCGCACGCCGCTCTTGTAACAGACTTCAAGGATCCTCGCCAGAGCCTCGAAGCCCATGTGGTGGCCCTCTACAGTCTCGACCTTGGACTTGCGCGCCCATCGTCGGTTGCCGTCCATGACAAAGGCAATGTGCTCGGGGATGGGCCCGCATTTCAGACTCCCAATGAGCAGTTCGCGAAGTTGCTGAATACCCCATTCTACTGGCGGCAGCGAGAGGAGCCAGTTGCGCAAGTGTGCGCTGTGTGGTGTGGCCATTGTGTGCGGGTGCGAGTAGGTGGTGGTGGAGTGATTGTTGAGAAGGATCAAGGAAGCAAGCAGTCGCTGCGCGGACTGGAGTTGAGGCTTACTTTATGACATTGGGAGAGAGAGACGTGGTCGCAGGTAGGCAGTCAGTTAAACAGTCAAGCAATCAAGGCTCAGCCCTTCCGCGGAGCTGAACTTGGAAGTCTTGGTTCTTGTCGATTGTCCAGTCCAGTGCTTGCTTTCAGCTTTCAACACCTGTGCACTGTGGCTGAGAGTCGTTGCGTGTTTCCATGACCCTTGCAAGTGCCAAGGACCTTGACGTCGTTTAGTCCTCCATTCATGAATACATTTATTATTCTATCACAATGCGTTGTCATTACATGTATCACTTCAAATTCGCTTCACGCGTCAACATATGATAATGAGCACTGGTAAGAAAATGGATGAAATATATGTCAAGTTTCGTCCAACCATGCCTATCCAAGGCCTATGTGGTTATGTATCTAGCCAGGCTAGCAATAAGGTAGTGCCCATTACTCTCATGCGTCGTGGTAATATTAATATAATCCGTCATCCCAATGCTTGCGGCTCATGCCTGATAATGCCGATATCTTCGAACAGTAGTTGTGGTCTTGTCACTGCTCGACCTTCTCGATCCCGCCCCTCTCTAAGCGACGCCCATACGCCAACGGTCAATCGCGTCTCGTTGATTAGGATCGATCGGTCCTCCGTCCATAGCCATCGGGTATCCCATTTGTGCCTGCGAGGCATATGTCATTTGCGGTCCTTGTGCCTGCTGTGGATAGCCGTAGCCTCCAGTCATCATTGGGTTGCTATATCCAGGTATGGTGCCGGGCATCATGCTCATGTGTCCGCCATGCAGAGCATTGTAAGCAGCGTTGTTCATTGTTGAAGACTGCTGAGCCTGCATGCCATACCCAAGATTCATCGTGCTGCTGTTGCCATATCCGCCATACGCCTGCATCCCAGCCGTGGGTGAAGCGAAGGCATATCCCTGCCCTCCACTCATGCCGAGCATCGGTTGAGAAGCCGAGAGCTGCATTGGAACACCACCTCCCGTATTGTTGTAATAGCCGCCAGCAAATGCACCATTCGTAGGTCGACCTGCCTGCATTCCGAGGAGACCACCATAGCTCTGCGTCTTCTGTAATGGGTTATCTGGTGTCGTGACACCCTGAAAGAGGTTGCTCTGGCTTTGAAATGCTCCAGCCGCCGGTCGACTGGATGTCTGTGCAAGGAGACCACCGCTTGGCTGCCTAGTAGTCTGCGGACCAGAGTCGACCAATGGATTTCCTAGCATGTAGCTGGAAGATCGCGAATTCTTGTTCAGCAGGTCCATCTTCTGCTTCATCTGGTGTTGTTCGCTGGCGTGCAGTAGCGTGCCATGTGCGGCTGATTGGTTGTGAGATGCGACACGCATGCCAACAGGGTTGGCAGATAAGACGTTTGCCATGCTCTGGGTGGATCGGAGCTGCGGGCGAGTTGCAGTGCCAGGTGAAGGAAGCTCGCCAGAAGCCTCACGCTCACGTTGAAGGCGTGCACGGCGCTGGCCGAGTGTCTCCTCCTGTTCCGCACCTGCGCCTGCTTGGTTGGCTTTGTTGTCTCTGATAGTGCCCTTATCACTGCCTGTATCGGGGTTCTTGACTTCGAGACCGCCAAATTGACCAAGGAGCTCGTCCGTAAATGTACTATCGGGTCGTTCGCCATCTTTGGGTGCGACATCAGATATCGCCATATCCAATGCTTCCTTAGTCTTCAGCCTACGCAATCGCTGGCCAAGCGTTTCTTCCTCATCTTCGTCGTCCGGTTGTTGCATTTGCTGACCAGGTAGCGCCATGGGAGCTGTAGCATTTCTAATGGGTCTGGCGTGCGGGTTCATGCGAATCCTGCGACTACTCAGAGGCTCATTGTCTTCCAGCTCGCGCCTCTCCATCAAACCCAGTGGCCGGTTCCAGTCGCCTCGATTGCCCATTCGTCTATGAGAGTTACCTTCTCTTGTTGGGAATAACACCCCCAACGGAACATCCTCGTCTTCATTATCGTCATCTGGCTGTCGAAGATTGGGGTCTTCCCAGGCCAGTGCAATCTTCTGTTTCTTTCGCTTCTTCGCCTCAATTTGCTCAACCGCGTCCAGCTGCAATAAAGTACTGTGCATTCCGTTCGGGAACGCTGTTGCTGCTGTCCGATTTCGTGACTTCAATTGAGCTTTCCGAACCTGAAGTTCTGCTAGCAGTGTAGTCGGCTGCGCGTAGACCGGTTCGTCCTCGTCAACATCGCTCATTGCTTCCTGGTCCCTGAAGTCTTGATCGATGAGGTCTCCATCTTCGAGTTGCTTGCCATCACTGTAAACGGTCATCGGACGTGAGTCGCTGGGTATTCGCTCATGGCCCAGGTGATTATTTGCAGTCTGTGAAATGAGACCACCAGAGGATATTCGTCTGAGAGGATCTTCGATCTCGTCTCCTGGGGTCCTGGAAGGCTCCTCTGTTCTATCGAGATCATCTCCAAGACTCAATTGACTTCGCCGCTTACGCAGCTTGCTGCCTCCCTCATTGAAGTCCAGAGCACTTCCACGACTGGCAGGTCTCCTGTTTTCGAGTTCTCCATCCACACCAGTACTGTTCCTCCTAAAGAAGTTTCCAATGCTGCTGCTGCGTCTTTTCTTCAGCTTCTTCTCCTGCGTCGGAGAATGAGCTGACATGTTGCCAAGGGTGGTCGCTGTGCTCTTTCTGTTGTGCCGCTCGGGGGCGTACACTGTCTTTCGTACATCTCCTACGTATGGATGATCCGTGAAGGCGGTCACTGGCGCTGTAGCCGAAGAAGCGAGAATGGCATCGAGAGTTGCAACCGCCGACTCAGACTTGACCTCGACATTATGGGGTACTGATGCTTGCTCAAAGTATAGGTTGGCTCTTAACTGTGCTGGTAGATTCTGTGGGCTGTGCACACTCATTCGCTCGTTAAGCATACCACGAGGATGTTCAGGCTGTGACGCTGAGCCCGAGCCAGACCGCTGACTCCTGTTCTCTTCACTAAAGCTGATAGGTGGTATCCATGGTGCTGACTCTCTTGCCTGTGGCGACATCTGAGCGAGCATTTGCGACCTTCTCTTTGCCTGAACGTGTGCTGGAGGCTGCATCGAGAGTCGTTTGGGGAGGTTCAGCATACGTGGAACAGGAGCTGGGTAGTAGACCATTCCATCGTTCGGCGGGGGTGCATACGAGATGGGTCTCGCTCTCGGTGTCCGTAGCAGAGAAGCGGCGTCAAGCAGGCTACCAGACGAGTTTCGTGCTGAGATGCGTCGCACCTCGTTGCCAGCATCGTCAATTTCCACATACTCTTCGCTGTCAGGATCGAAGTGCACGCCATCGAAATCCTGAAAGGCAATCTGGGCCTCCTGAAACGTATCCGCACTGTGCGGTCGTTCCGGAGGCTCTGTCTCTATGTGTTGCTGTGCATCGTGTTGGCGGTGCTGCTGTTGTTGAAGATGCTGCATTTGCTCCTCGATGGGCGGAGTGGGAGGGATGGTCTGCAGCGACTCCTCGATTTGGCTGGCGATTTGGTCATAGCGGCGGGAGAAGGAGGACTGTGAAGGCTGCCGAGACATTTGATGCTCTTGTGAGTAAAGTGAAGCGGTGCTGGGAGCCAGAGGAGAGTCCAGAGGGCGGCCCTCCTGTAATGGCTCGACCACCATCCGTGCAAGCGACGACTTCGACCCTGATGCTCCCCGGCTCACGGAAGCATGCGTCCAACTCGCACTCCCATGCGAACGCACGCTGCCCGTCGGAGAAGTGATGAAGCCAGAAGGCGAGTAGCCTCCCCAGCGCGCGTTGGAATTCACGTCGACAATGGATGAGTTGGCGTAAGAAGAGGTACGAGACCGGCCGCTCCCAATCCTTCGAGGCCTTGGCAGGTCGCCTTCGTGTCCGTTTACATTACCACCTGTGCTTGGGATCGATTGGATCGAGTTCTGTCGGCTGCGACTTCGACTTCGCTCTTGCTCCTGCATCTTGCGAATCTCCTCTCCAATGTCACTTCCACCTTGTGACAGCTCCTCGGCGCTGCGTTCCAGGCGAGAAATGTTGGCATGCTGAAGGCCTTGCGTCTGGAGTTGACCTATTTCGGGCATCGGGCAGTATACTTCGGCGCGCTTGTCCATGATTGGCGAGCCGTTCTTTCGCTCAGTGGACCGAGAGGCAAGGTGGGAGCTTCTGCCGCAACGTGCATGTGCATGCTTGTGTACTGTCCATACAACAGTGGCGATTACCTGAAGTATAGAGGGCAGGAAGCGTGAAGGCGAGGGCGAGGATTCCAGTTTCCACGCTTCTGCGGCAGCGTATCAGTTATCCAGCGCGATCGCGTGCTGCATCAGAACAGGCCCTGTTTATTCACACTCGAACACCGGTCCGGTCCAGGTACTTCAGCTAGCCGCAGATCTAGCGACATGCGACGTGCATGGATGCACCTTTAAAATAGGGTGGAGGCGAATGCGCAGGCTCTCGGTGGAGAAAGATACTACTGACTGTACGCACAACGACATGGGTTTGCGTCGTTCAAGTACGCAACGGCAATGCTGGAAATGATGTGCGACACCGTGCTGGCGAACCGATGCGCGCAGCTTGACCGTCTAGAGCGATGGTCATGATAGGGAATCTCCAGTGGGAATTGCTAAATGTCCCTTGCCAATAATATAAGTGTCCCTTGCTACCCATACAAAATACGGCCGTGCAGGGAAAGTGTCCCAAAAGGGTCAGACTCGGCCAGATTTTGGTCAGATTTTGGGTGTCTCTGACGGCCCTCTCTACGACTCTTCGTACAACTTTTGCAGAAAGCAAGGTATCGGAATTCTGAAAAGTGCGATTTGAAGCCTATGCAATTATCTTAAAATCTGTCTCCTCAGAATTTCAATACACCCGGACCTGCATGCTTTAGATCTTATGCAAACCGGTCAGTTTTGGTGAGAGTAGCAAGGGACACTTATATTCCTGGCAAGGGACATTTAGTATTTCCCATCTCCAGTCCTCCAATTGCGCTGTTTACTTCCAGCAGCTTTTGCCGGACCTACTGCGCCTGTCCTGCGTGACCTCGAGACTTACTTCTTACTTCCAATAGTCCTACGTCAGTAGTACCATACTGCGAGCAGACGAATAGCCATCGATGCACGTGTTGTTCGATCTCGTATTCACATTGTTGTACTACGCCTGGAGCAACATTGGAATCCACAGCGTCAATGAGAGACCGAGAGACAGTTCGCCAAGTGAGAACGGATCTGCTTCCGGCAAAGCCCTCTCAACCGGAAACGCGCTATTGGCAGCAACCAGGACGATAACCCTGCGGCCTGCTCTCAAACACAATCTTTAATCTCCAAGGGATCCCGAACTACCACTTTAGGCCGATATCAAGTCCACATCCGGCCGACAATGGCATTCAGAAACACATCTCGCGACGATGTCAACTCTTCGGGTGGGGCATTGCACGATGCTTCGCGCGGCATCTTGCGAATGGCTGGCGGCTGGGGAAACGTCAGTGGGCCGGGCCTCTTCATGGTCAGGACTGTCTTCACAGGAACATTGAGCGCCGTGACCATGGGCATTGTGGGAGCTTCACTAGGCGCTGTGGTTTGGGGAACTGCAACACTCCCATTCCTTGTGAGCAGTTGCACGGGCTTCATTTTCGGCGCATTAGGTATGTGAGAGGAAGCGACTCTTATCTGTGATGGTAGGATCGCTCGCTGATATGCCGCCTCCTGACGGATAGGGTTCTATCGTGATGCTGTGCGCCAGGCTTTGATCAACGTAGATCGTTATCCCAAGTTGATACAGCTGCATCTAGATGAGAACTTCCCTTGGCGTGGGTGGGATAAGTATAGGACTACTGAATTGACGAGTCAATACTTTCGGCGAAGCTGGGTCTCGACATCTATGCTGGTCTGCGCATGGTTGACGGCTCAACCAGCGCTTGATGTGAGTCGGCTGCATGGTGTTCAAACCCGGCGAATAGATTGTGTCTGATAGCTGTGCGCAGGAGATCAATGAGACTCGCGAGCGTCTGATTATCGAAGATGCTGCTCAACTTGATGGTGTTCGCGGCAGTGTCACTGTAAACAACACTACCGATGACAAGGCATAGGGCAAGCAACACGGCAAGTCGCAAATCACACGCTGTGGCACTTACGGACGTGTGCTTTTTGTGCGCGCGTCCGTCTAACACAACGGATCCCTGCATGCATTGGCCGAAAACCACGCAGTACAACGTGATCTGTAAACATAAACATCAGGCACGATAGCAAGTGCGGACGCGCTGTGATTCGGGTAATGTTCCTTGGTATCAATCTTGTAGTAGCATTATTCGCTGACCATCCTCATACTGCCAGACCTCCTTATGATCCTCCAGGATCGAGAACTGGACTGTCTCGTCTTCGATCAATTACCTGCTACCCAGAGTCGCCAAGTCCAGCAACATGCATCTCGCAACCAGACGTTCCTACTTTCGACAAGCTCTTGTCGACCTTCCTGTTCATATCGAATGATCTCAGGCCAATGCCGACAAAGATGGCGCTGGCAGATCGTCTCCTCGGGAGTAGTCGAAGTCCGAACGATGATATATCCAGAATCAAATTCCACCCTTCTCGAATTGCGATCTGGTCTTCTCAACAACGTCCATTGAAAGAACGAATACTGGGTGCACTGGCATCACCAAGTCCTTCTCGTCAACTTGCCACGCCTGCGTCTCGTTGTACGTTGGCTTTTCAGCACTCCAATTAAATGCAGCAGTCAGTCTGCCAGACTTGTCCGTGGTTGGAGCACGTGCGTCATAATGGTAGTGGTTCATGGCAGCGCTCAATCCAGCCAGCGAGTAGCAAGTGTGATATGCATCTGGTCTGGTGGAAGGCTTATCGCGCATGCCACCTCTCTTCCCTTGCTGCTGTCCGCAGCACAACAGATATCGAATGAGGCCTTCTCTACTCCAAAGGTCGGTCATCTTGCCCGAGTGATTTGGCCCTGCTATTGCATGCTCGATCAAAGCCCAGCAGCCACCTACCCAATGGCTGTAGCAGGCGTCGACGAGCTTGTTGGTACGACCAGCAAAGCCACCTTCTGGGCTTGTTTGGATTCCTGTGAGCCATCTGAGCAATGAGTCAACATCGAGGTACTTCGGGATGCTGATGTGCGGAGCATCGATAATGCTTAGACAGGCAAGCGCGCAAAAGGCATAGGCACCGTGAGCCTCGTTAGTTGGTGCGCCAGCAATGCCTCCCTCGTACGTCTGGCACTTTCCAACCCAATCTCCAAGCTTGTCCAAGAATGACGTGAGACCTGCTTCTCTTGCTGGCGAGTCGGGTGGCAGTTCCAAAGGCAGATTCAACAAAGTGATGGCGGTCATGGCGCAGTAGGCACCTCTTATATCCTCTTCAGCACCCAACGCCATTCGAAATCCTCCATCAGCTTGCTTAATCTGTCCCAAGAAATGCCACATTGCCTTGCGATCAACCACCTCCAACCCACCAACAGCTGCAAGCGCGAGTAAAGTAGCATATGTCCCTGCCGCGTGGCTGTATTGTCCATGTCCGCCACCGAAACCGCCATTTGGATTCTGCAATGGTCGTACAGTCTCCATGAGGTCCTCCTTCCGTGCAGTGACATCCTCTCCAAGGAAAGACATGCCAGCCATAGTCCAGTAGAACATCCAAGGTCTACTCGCATCCATTACTGCGAAAGGCGCGGGTAGTCCACCTGTGAAGCCATCCAAGAATGAGACATGTTTGTCCCGATTGAGGTGGGGTATGCCGTGGCTGTTGATAGGGAGACCAAGTGATTCTTCTCCGAGTAAGAGTGGAACGCATTCATCAGTCGTTTTCTGTTGAGCTTCTGAAGTCGTTGTCTTAAGATCGTCATCAGCTGGATTGGATGTGCCTTTCTGGAGCCAAGGTGGTAACTTGTGCTGCGAAGTTTTCTTCAGGAATGGTTTGCCAGGAAACGGCGGTCCACCTTCCCATTCATCTTCGACATCTTCGTAGTCATCATCGTTGTCGTCGGACGGTAGCTCCTCGATGCGGCTTTCTTTGAGCGTCTCGTCCAAGGTGTCTTCCGTCTCTGATGCTCTCGAGGTGTCCATTTTGTGGTGATGCAGACAGAAATGCTCTGGCCGCGTTGATGCTGTGTTGAGATGTACTTGGGAGTATGGGATCGTCAAACAAAGATGACATCAAGTGATGGCTAGAATTGTTTCCAGAAACGCCGTCTTAGTATTGTTCTTCCAGAGGCATGTTGGTGGGCGGAGACAAGAATTCGAACTAGCAAACGCGGACAATCATTACCTTTGTGTGCCAGATGCTCAGTATGGCTCGCTGACAGTCTAAAGCAGTCCCAGATCTTCCAAAAAAGCTGTTACTACCAATTAGAGAAATGGTGTAACATCGTAGGTGAAGGATCACGAGGCTCAAAACCTCGAACGGAGAAGGTACGGTTTTGTGCGACTTTTGGCATCCCAAGACTTTAGTCACACACCATGACCAGCTCTTGCTCTCGTTACTCGTTCTTCAGCTTCCATCTTCCATCCATCCAACTTCTGCTCCTGGAGTGAATGACATTGCACTGCTCTGTTCTCCACTTGTAGCGGACCATTTCGATGTCCCGAAAGAAAAATATAGCAATCTTACGATCCCTTCGGATGGCATGACAGTCCATTCTCCTGGCCACACTCGAACCAGCAGGGAAACGTTACGACAAGAAAATGCGATCGAACAGCTTCCGCGAGGAATACTCTGTCTTTCAATGGCACACCTGTGCGTGTCCATCGGCCAAAGCCATTGCATGATCTCTCTCATCGTCCAGCCAAGAGCAATATCATCCGTCTTGGCAGCTTCTACAAGCGCTTCGCGTAGCAATTGGCGAGCATGTTGTGAGACGCTCGCTCAGTTTGGAATGGCAAGATGTATATTGCACTAATACTCGGTGTTTCATTCACCGAAGTCACAGTGAGAGCAATACATGCTCATCTCAAACCCAGCAGTGTTTCAAGCGGGGAAGGTTGCTTCACGGGAAATTCGATTCCTGAAGACCTGGCAAAAGTTCCTGCGCCGAAAGATCAATATATGTACACATTGAGTTTGTTGTCTCGGTGCTGAAAGGAAATCACAAGCCACTCTCTCTCACCATGTCGTCCAGCATACTCTGCATTCTTGCCGCAGCAGTGAGCGCTACTGCTGCACCAACTGTCTTCTTGGCTGGCGACAGTACAATGTGAGCGGCTATTAATGCAAACCCTACATTGCTGGGAGTCCTACTGATCACACTTTTAATCCGCAGGGTCGCGACAGGCAACAACGACGGAACACAAGGATGGGGTGCATTTCTGCCAGATTACCTCAACCTGACCATTGACAATGATGCTATTGCTGGACGATCAGCTCGAAGCTTCACCAGAGAAGGCCGATTCGATGCAATTGCAGAGAACATACTGTCCGGCGATTATGTAGGTAAGTAGACGGTAAGGGCAAGATCATCAATCAGTATAAAATTGAATAAATCAAATCTGCTCCAATTGCAGTTGTGACAGCGACTGTAGGATTGCTACTCCCAGGTTGGGATGGTTGACCGAGCTCAACCACTCGTGAGACACTTACTGATCTTCTTTCCACGTAGTGATGGAGTTCGGACACAACGATGGTGGCAGTCTCACGCCGACTGACAACGGAAGAAGCGACTGTACCCCAGTTGACGGGAACTACAGTACGACGTGTCAAACTACTTACAAGTAAGTCATGAGTCTGTCTGAGAAGACATTTCAGCTGCTGATCCTGTGTAGTGGAGTGTCAGAGACCGTTCTCACGTATTACACCTACTTGGTGAACGCAGCAGCACTTTTCCAGTCGAAAGGGGCAACTGTGATCATATCTTCGGCGACTCCGAACAACGTCTGGGAGACAGGAGATTTTGTTTACAGCGCAAATCGCTTTGTTGGTTACGCTCAAGATGCTGCAGCAGACTCAAAATGCGCTTTCGTTGATCACGGGCTGTACACTGCACAACTGTACAAGAATCTTGGTGCGGATGCTGTCGATAAATTCTACCCCTACGACCATACGCACACGAGTCCAGCAGGCGCCAAGGTAGTAGCAAGAGCATTTGTGTTGGCGCTTCAGGCAACAAATAGCACATTGAAGGACTATGTTCTATAGGATTGATTGTGTTTGAGAATACAACGATATCAAACTGTCCATGCAAGCAGGATTCGGCTCCGCCGGTCTTGGCAGGGTCTGTATGGAGACAGCACATTGACTTGACTTCGCGACCTCAACCTCTCATCTTCCTTCCATTCATGTGCACAATCATAGGCATGTGATCCCACGACAGCAACGCAGCGTTATAGCTGCATCTTCAACTGTATACTCAGATGGCGCCCACGATGATCGGTGGCCGGCGCGTGCTGCCGTTTCGCATACCTTTCTTCCGCGTCTTCTACAGCCTCACCTACACTGCGCTCTACTTCCTGACTCTCGTCTTCCTGGCAATCACCCCAATTTCGATGCTCTATTCGACTATTCAGCAGCTGGCTCTTCAGTATACGATAATGATCGGCGGTGCATACGTGTTGACAGCCATCATCGCCATCTTCATTTACAGCAGTCGGCTGTACACCAACAGATCGGTGATATCTGCCGTTGGGAAGCCATACGTACCCATTGAAGATGGCGAGGTCGGAAAGAGCGTGCGCAAGATGATAGTCAAGCAGCTCAGGAGAAGCGCGGTGGTAGCGTGGGAAGGCAGGCCGCGAGACTTATTCGGGGAAATTCTTTGGGGAGAGCGGGAAGGCGTCTTGCCTCAGGATTCCGAGAGCCTCGATCACAATGACTACACAGTTGGGACAGAGATAGTGGTGGACCCTTCAAATCCACCATGGGGAGACGTGCAACACCCTGGATGGACCTCTCCCAGCCACCAGGATGACAACAAGAACCCTCACGTACGCTTTGCCGAAGTCGTAGCTGAGCTTCCGAATCTCGTCGAAGCCCGTGCTGTCTCGCTGGCTCCTCCAGACCCGACCATGACACCTATACAAAGCCAACCTCGCCCTGCCGATCCTGCTGTAGTTGATCTTCTCACGCGGCCAGCGAACATGGCTATGAGGGAATATCTCACTCAGCTAGGTTATCTTGGACTCATCCAGCCTCCAGAGATTGGTGAAGACTTTTTGCAGAAGTATGAAAGGGCGCGATTTGGTGGCAATCCTTCAACCGTAGAGGAGTTCAATGGCTTGATGGAAACTTTTGCTCATCTTCTCGCCGGCATGACAGCTTTGGACTCCACGATTGTGAAAGAAATTCGTGTCCAAACAGGCGAGCAAGCAGAGTCTCTCGTGGGCTTACCCAGCCTGTCATTGCCATTTTCGGACGGCCAAGAATGGTTTCAGACGCCCATGCCATCTGCTCGATCGCCGCAGTCGAGCGTCATCAGCCCAGTCACCGCTTACGAGGCCCAATCGTTGCGTGCAGTGACTCCGTACTTATCTGAAGGCTTTCAAAGCCATGAAAGCCTCAGCTCTGTCATTCGAAGAACTTCGGAAGAGCTACAAGACGGGAGGAGCCAGCCGCTCTACAACGTGCAAGCTCCAAGCTCATCTACACTACCGAGCGACGCTGGCAGTGTTTTGGTGCACGACATGGACTTGGATCGCTGAGCATGAGCTCTTCACTTACGATAGATCTAGACTTCTTACTCGAAGAACATTGTGCTATGCTGCAGTGGCGCCTTTTGAAGGCCAAATACTTCAGTTGCTCTTGGTCATGATTGCCAACTTGCTGGTGCCTACAGTGGACCGAGTCAGAAGTGGTTTCTCGGCGTTCACATGACACAGATGCTTGAAATACAAACATCGCGCTCCCTCATCGAGGCCGCGCAGCAGTTCCGAGGCGTCATGTCTCCAGCGAGCACTTGGCCAAGGCTTCCTTGGTCCCCGCCGGAATTGCGAGTACTGCGAGACTCTTTGGGTGGTTCGTCAGAGCCTCCAGTACTCATCACGGAGTCTGAAATATGAGATAACTCGCCATCAATCTCGACGATCTATCTTCACTTGGGTTAACGTGGACGTCCATGTTAACGTCGGTTGCCCGGCCAGTGTCGGGATCTGTGCTGTTGAGCCTAGTCAATGCATTCTGGCGATTTATTGTCGCGCTGAACTATCGGCCAACCGCTGAGAGATGGGTTCCATTGGATATGGGCCAAAGAAGGAGGACAACCTTTTGAAGAAATTGCCCAAGTCTCTGAACTGTAACTCGCTGTGCCGACAGGCCAAATTCGATACAGCCATGACTTCTGCAGAAGCCTTCTCGATGGCTAGAACTACAATTGCAATTTATTCATTTCACGTAGGATCTAAAGAGTCTACAGCGCGAGTTTCCATTTGCAAGTAGATCTCATGAAAATTTGAGCAGTCCTCGAGTGTCAATGGCAAGTCTGCATTGAAGCTACATGTAACGAGTGCGTGCACAGTGTCTTGGGATGTGGATAACCGTTTGTGGCTTCCCGTGGACTGAGCCGCTAACTTCCCACTTCGTCGATCTTTGGCAATTTCACAAAACCATCTCTTACCATCGTGGCAACTACTACCACCAACGAGCTCGCTGACCGCAGGCCACCTAATCGCACCGTATCTGCCAAGTCGTCACTGCCTCAATGGATCGTGACACGGGCCCACAAAATCCACCTCCTCCACCGCCATGACGACAAATGTCTACCAGCCATTGGACGCTACACGAAGAGAAATTCGCCTCGTCACTGTTGAAGCCGGGACCAAGGATGACATCTATTGTAGTCTCCAAGTTGTTTCCTTGAACAATGATCTACCTTCTTACGAAAGTGTATCGTACTGCTGGGGCGATACAACTCGCAGGTCCAGCGTGACTGTGGATGGCCAGTCTCTTGATATCTCAAAGAACGCTCATGAGGCTCTAATGCGCATCAGAGACCCAGTGGCAGACAGGAAGATATGGATTGATGCAATTTGTATCAATCAAATCGACGTGGAAGAACGCGGCCGCCAAGTTGCTGATATGCATCTTGTGTATTCTGGAGCAACAAGAAATCTGATCTGGCTCGGTGAAGACGATGGATTCGTGTCATCTGCTTTGGACGTCATGCGGGTGATCAACGACGAGGCGAGACTGGAGACCGACAATTTCAGAACCTTCTTCGGCGAGGTCTACGACGATGAAGGACATGTCCCGCCATCGTTGTCTGGATTCATGTCCCATTTCGATGTAGAACCTTTCCTCAGATTTCTGGCCCGACCCTGGTTTCAACGATTATGGGTTGTTCAAGAAGCGGCATTGTCGCCTTGGAACATTGGGTACTGTGGCAATCATGAGTTCCCCATGCTGGATGTGTTCAGGTCTGCGGCATTTTTGTACTCGAAACGAAATCACATGGTCTGTGATCTGCGTTCACATACAGGATTATTCAATGCGGCGACGGTTGGAGAGCTGGCAGATCCAGATCATGGACCTGAAAACCGCAACCGGGGCGAGACGGACAAGGTCAAGCTGTCTTCACTGTTGAGAAAGCTCCAGCGCTTCCAGACATTGGACCCAAGGGATCATGTTTATGGTGTGCTTGGTCTATATCGACACTATCTCCCACGACGAAAATTACCGTTCCTGCTTGAACCAGACTATCACAAAAATGTTAAAGAGGTACTTCGAGATGGTACCAAGTTCACAATTCTGGACCAAGGCTCTCTGGAGTCTCTGAACAAGGTGTCACATTGGCCAGACGAAGACGATGACTTTCCTTCGTGGGTGCCTCGCTGGCATCGCAAATGGAATTCCGATAAAGATACTTCTGGCCTCGTCACCTATTTTAATGCGAGTAAGGGAACGTCGGCGGAAGTTGTCATGTCTAGGTTCGGAGGCCCGGATACATTAATCCTCAAGGGATTTCTGCCCATCGACCGACCTGCTTCGACCATTGTAGCGGTCTCTGGTTCCTACGTGAGACAAGATGATGCCATACGTATAGTCGAGGAGGTAAAGGCCATGGTACAGCAGCACGAGTTGGTCAAAGATGTATACAACGATCTCTCGACTACAGTAGCAACAACACTTCTCGCAAATCGAAGCCTTGAGTCGGAACCGGTGTCCAAACAAGACGTAGCAGGTCTTGCCGCATTCGAAGAGTACATTCAAGCCACAGACTCCATACCTCCTCCAATCCGAGCCCTCAACGCCTTCAGCCAGATGTCCGAGCCATTGACATGGAGAGCATCTCGCTATCTCTCAGCTTTTTGGCGAGCTTGCAAACTTCGCCGATTCTTCGTGACAGCTTCTGGACACATTGGGATCGGGCCACCGACCATGAAAGTCGACGATTTTGTCGCTGTGCTTCACGGCGGCTACACACCTTTCATACTCAGAAGTGGTGGTGATCAGTACAAGTTGGTTGGAGAATGCTATATGCATGGGATCATGGACGGAGAAGCAATGGAACAGCATCGTGCTGCAGGTGGCAAAAGCACCATCTTTCACATCAAGTGACGATTCATGTCACATTCGATGCGCTCAAAAGTCAAAGGTCATTGGAAATATCGGACAGTCTCTTGAAGAGCTGAGGAGTCGCCTGACTCTTCGAAAGCTCCAGCGACTCGCTGAATGTTGAAAGGAATGCCTACGCTCCTTGCGTAGTCGAAGAGTTCACTGAGATATCGAATGGTCATCTCCAAGGCTCAAGGGTACGCCGTGGACAGGCGGAGTCACCTCGATCATCACTCCCGGACCTTCAGTTCGAAATTTGTCTTTGTCGTCCCGTGTGGTATTGGTTGTGTCGGTGGTGATCACTTGGTTCTTGAGGACCGACAAGCTGCCATATCAGGGCAATCACAAAAGACTTCCAAGTACCGGATAGCTTCCATCGCCCTGGAACAGTGCAACAATTGCCCCTAATCACTAGACAGATGGAGGAAGCCATTTCAGATGATCATAATGCCATTTTACTTCTCATACAAGGTGTCAGTCAGCTTTGCTTACCGCTACACATACATACACATTTCAATGCCTGCCATACGCCTCCAGCGCGACTCTTGCGCCCGGCGCATGATTGGGATCCCATTCGTTCTACGAATAAACAAACAACATAGATGCCAGTAGTAATAATCAATGCTATCGCAGTGGTCGACTGCTCGCCATTTCTCCATACCGACCTCTTTCTCTCGTGGTATCGTAAGCCTGCAGGACACGTGCCTGCGACTCGTCTGTTTGTGAAAACGCATAACCTCTCTGTTTCCGCATTCGTTGCACTTGGCGGACTTTTCGGATGGCTTTTTGGAATTGCTCCATTCTGTGGGTATGTTAGTATTGTTTAGACGGGAGTAGAAGACAAACATTGCAGACATACCTTGGGCGATAGTCCTGGATATTGTATTTCTGGATCTCTTGCACATGGTGATATGCTTGCGGATAGTACATCCTCTTGGCATACTTCCACGCAAAGTCGCGCAAGAGACACAGTGCTGGTAGAATGACCATCATCAACCAGAAGTTGGGATCGGTGAGAACCACAGGCAGGATGTTCTTGTACTCGGTACTGAAATTGAGCATAGGCGCCACGGTCGCATACACTGGCAAGTATATGAACCACAGGGCTAGGGATCCTGGAATGGCAATGACAGTATACTTGGTCCAGATGTTTGTGATGAGTGCAGCCTTGCAGAGTACGGTCACCAGGCCAGCTGTGTACAAGGCAGTACCCCATACCCAGTGACCAGCGATCTTGCCGTCCGAGAGAACGCCATCTCGCCAGAAGATGACTTGACTCACGTAGTACAGGATGATGGAGTGGTAGAAGCCATTCCCGACCCATGCCCAGAAGTTGTGAGTCCGGAAGAAGACTCCCTTTTGTGTGAGCTGGTAGAGCTGCGGGTACCTGTCGAGGAGACGGGCATTGACGAATTGGTCGAAGATTCCGAGTACGAATGGCGGTAAGGCTGTGAATATGACATTGAAGAAGGACAATGTCCAGGATTCGTAGATGACTTGACCAGAGAAGGCATTCTGGAATGAGTACCAGAATTGGGTGATGAAGAGCGCAGTGTTCTTGTAGTAAAAGTACAAGATCACCTTGCTGATGCGCTGATACGACCAAGCTCCATGCACAAGAAGAAGTTTCCGGAGAAAGCGGAACTGCGCAATCGACACATCGGCACTCCGGGCGGCTTGTAAACCTTCCACGCCGCTTATGCCAATTCCAATATGGGCGGCCTGGATCATAGACACATCGTTTGCGCCGTCTCCAATGGCAAGGAGGATAGCCTTGAGATGTCGCTTCACGAGCTTGACAACCAGTGCCTTCTGGAGTGGAGACACCCGACAGCAGATGACAGCCTTGCACATGACTGCAAGGTCCAAAAAGAGCTTTTCAAGATCTTTCTCCAGAGCGTACGTGAGCGACTTACCATCTATGACCAGCGCAAGCGTTTCCAGCTCTACACCGCCTGACCGTTGGCTGTTGACGGCGTCCAGCTTCTTCTGAATGTTGGCTCTAGTGTCGGCCGCATTCTCTTCGTTGATTATGAGCAGGGTCATGTCCTCGCTGATGAGCTTGCAGGACATTCCGATGTTGATGGCTGTCTCTTGCCGATCTCCCGTCAATACCCAGACCTTGATGCCTGCTGTCTGCAATGTGTGAATGGTGTCTGGCACGCCGTCTTGGAGCTTGTCTTCGATGGCAGTCGCGCCAAGAAGCACAAAATCGTGCTCGATGAGCTCAGCTGCTTTGTCCAGTTCGTCCGCCCGATTTCCGCTAACAGTGGTCTGCGCTGTGTTGAAGACATCCCACCACTCGCGGAACTCAGACTCGGGCACCTCGCGCATGGCAAGGCAGAGTGTTCGCAAACCTTCGGCGGCATACTCCTCCAAATGAAGAAGTGTTTTCTCAACCATGTCGTCTCGTTGGCCCAAGCGCTCAAGAATCACAGTATCAGCGCCCTTCGTGTAGCAGCGGATCTTGCCGTCTGGGCAACGGTAAATGCAGCTCATCCTCTTTCGAGTAGAGTTGAACTCGCACACAGCCAAAAGCTCATACTCAAATTGCTCTCCATCCGCTTCAATGGTGACCATCCTAGGCTTTCGCGCCACGAACTTGTAGCCAAGCTGCACAGCGCCTTCGACCAATGCAGCTTCATCTGGAGAAGCTGCTTGATATTTGATCAGGTCAGGCTTCTCGGCATTGATCTCCGGGATGACAGTGTGACATGTCGACAGCAAGCTCAGGAAATGATGGATTCCCTCTGAGTTCTGCCCGCTTCTTCGGTGCTGTGCCAGACCTCTGAAATCGTATATTCCATTCCCGTCCTCGTCGGGCCTTCGATCTTCAGGCACCTCATCAGCGTACTGGACACCTCCAATACTGCACTGCCTGAACTCCATCATATTGCAAGTCAGCGTGCCAGTCTTGTCAGAGAATATGTACTCGACTTGTCCCAATTCCTCAACCAGAGAACTCGTTCTGCAATTTGCAGGCGTATCTGTCTCTGGATAGTAGATATCAAGATCGCTACTAATCAGGAAGGCCTGGTAGTACTTGATGATTTCCACCGTCACGAAGAGCGATATAGGCACCAAGTTGGAGTATAGAATCCAGTACGTGAATATGTCGCCAAAAAACTGTTGCGCGACGTTGATCGAGCCGTACTGCAAGAACCACAGCTTTGAGCCAATCGTCTGCCTGACCACAATGTCACCTATTGACGAGATGATTGAGAGAACGATCAAGACACCGCCCAGCATCAGAATTTGCTTGTTTACTCGGTGTTCGACGTTTGTGCGCTTGATGGGAGTCCCGGTGGCATTGCGCATGAGCTTGGTTTCGTGCCCAGTGAAGACTACCACTCCATGCACGTAGGGAGTATTTCGAAGAGTCGCACCTCGAAGCAAAAGCTGATCAGGGGCCAATGGTAATTCCTTCTCTCCGCCTCCAGACTGCATTGTAAGTGTCGCCTCGTACGTGTAGAGACTACTGTTCGGCTGCTCGCTGCGCACTCTGCCGCCCAGTCTTGCAAGCTCAGCAGCAGAGACCAGGTGAGAGGTTTCGGGAATGGCCTGCTTGATCTTCAAATTCGTTTCGCCGTCCAGGTTCGCGGTTTCAATATAGCACAAGCCTTCCGGTTCCGACGATGCCAACAACACGACATCGGCCGGAAAAGGCTCCTCTGATTCTATGCGAATAACATCCCCAACTTTGAGGTCAATCCATCTTACATCCTGGAAAGTGTTTCCCCTGAGTGCTCGCGCTGGACTTCGATTCAATTGTGTGTCCTGGGATCGTCGTCGGTTGTCTTCGACCGCTTCTTTGATGGCGGATACTAGTAATACAATGCCCAGAGGGACAATGGTGGTATATCTGTTCGTAGGACTGATGTTGGGTATCTGCTGCAGGATTGCAGTGAACAAGAAGAACAAGTTGGCGTATTTGCTGAACTGCTCAAACAAGAACTTTGGCAAAAAGGTAACGGCATTGTATTTCGTCGTGGAGACGTGGTTATCGGCGTATTTGTTCGCAGCATTGGCCGGTGGGTTGTTCAGGTGGATGATTCTGGGTCCCAGTGTGGAAGGATCGGGCTTGCTTCGTCCAGGTAGACCAAACTTGAACTTTGCGCCTGGTGTTTTCCTCGGTGGCTCTCCCGCTTCTGGCTGCATGCGCGCAGCTCCTTGCTCTGTCAAAGGCAGGTCCATCTCGCTGTACTCTGGTCCCATGCCCATGGCGTGTTTTGCTTTGCCAATCAGCCCTCCACCCAGACTTAGTATGCTGTTGCGATTCCGGTGCTTGCTCTGTCCGTGCTGGATGGGGATCGCGTCTTCGTCAATTTGACCGCCGGCGGCATAATAGCCGCCCTGCATTGATGCATTGTCATCGTAGTCCAGGTCGGAGTAGCGCTGGTAGTTGTTCAAGGCGGAAGTCTGCGACATCTGCCTGCCCTGCTCGCCCAGTGTCGGAGGCGGACCGCCGGGCAGAGAGGTAGTCGGGTGAAGGCCAGGGCCATAGCCATGCTGAGACTGAGACTGATGCTGCGACGCTGAGCCTACGAAGTCGTCGTGGGAGGTGCTGATGCGGCCGTGGGCGTCGTAGTCGTGCAGAATGCGCTCGTCGGTGACGGGCGGGCGACTGCCGCTGTGGTAATATGGGCCCTCTTCATCGTCCAAGCCCAGCAAGTCGTCGTCCGGTGGGGCCTGTCCCTGGGTGCGGTCGCGACTATTGCTGTTGTAGCCCGGCCTGCCTGCCATTTGTTGACGGGCACTCGGCCTCGGGAGTGTGCTCCGCTATTGCTCGACCATCAGACTCAATTCTCATGCATGCGCACGCAGCTGTTTCTCTGTCTCTTGTCTCTTTCTATGCTCCTACTCGGCAAGTTGTGGTTGGTGAGAGTTCGGGTTAGGGTTGTGAGCTGGTGTGTTTCAGGGTCGACTGGCTTGGTGCAGCTGCGTGGACGTGGACTGTGGATCCTGCAGTGTACTGTAATGCGGAGTGGTGAAAGCGAGCGAGCGACGGGAATGCTGTACGGTCTTCGGTGCTAAAGTGGTGCCTGTCGTATTCTATCTCAGCCGGACCTTCGTATTTGGTGCGAGACGATGTACATAGCATAGCATAGCCCGTTTCTTGCTACAAGTAAGCCGCAGTAGTCTCGATTGGCAGCCATCCATTGAGGCTGCAAACACGTGCTTGAGCAGTGCGACATAAAACCGTTCGGCAGCTGCAGCCGACGGAACTATCTACTCTGTTGCGCATCTCACATCTCCATTACACTGCTTAAAGGCACTTCACCCTCTCTTCACCGCTCCTACACCCAGACAGCTTTCACAATGCTCCCACTCCATCGCAGGACCGCCATGGGCACGGGACGGATGCGCGCCTTCAGCCAACGCCGCACCTTTCTCGGCCTGCAGCGCACTCCAGCACCTCCGCCTAAGCAGATGGGCATGCTCGTGCTGAACGGTTTAGCTGTAGTCCTTCTGGCAGACCTGGCCATTGCCACGGCTCAAGGCGAACCGACCACACTACGAGCTGCAGCGTTTACCATCACTGCTTTGGAACAACGCATGCCTGTAATGAGCCATCGCAGTCTCGAGCCCAAAATCTTCCTCATCAAGAATGCTACAAACTTCAAAACAAGCCCCTTGGAGGGGTTCCACTGCGAATAAGGTACAAAACAGCTGTAACATTGACAAGGCAACACCAGAAAACCGAGTGCCGTAGCTGGGTCCGAAGGTCCGAAGGCTGCCGTGATTGCCAACAGACGGTTACCGATTTGAGATTGGAGGTTCTGCCGCTGTCACGCAAGGGTTTCCTGAAGTTTGACAGTCAGCCCAATCTCCCAAATTGGATCCATGAACATGTCAAACTCTGTTGGCGTTCGGCTGTGACCGGCTGTCCGGGACATCACCAGACTGTGAATAGTCTACAAAAGCAGCACCTCCTGTCTGTTCGAGTTTGATCGTTTGCACGACCTCTTTCTACGGCAGTCATTCCTTAGCATTCGCCGCCTTTAACTTTACCACGCTCGCTACGATCAACGATAGTACATACGCACTCGACTGAAATTGCTTCAACAAAACAGAACTCTACTTCGATCACCATGGACGACAGCCCGACTACTCCTACTTTTCACAACTCCATGGCATACAACAATTCATGCGCAAACGACACCGGCTCGCAAGTCGACCTGGCACTTACACGCATCTACACCGTCATCAACCGCCTTGAAGGCCGTCTGGAGCAGATCACTGATCAGGTTGCTGATGCAGAGCGTCGATACACGCACCTTGAAGACCGCTATGGTGACGCAGAGGCCGCATTCTTATATCACGATACCCCAAAGTCAGTCATCTGCCAGGATATCAGCGAAGACCTGAAGAAAGCCATGTTCGAAATTACTGTTGCTCGAGCATTGGCGGGTGTCGCAAAGAAGATCGTCAGCGGGCCCTCTGGAGAGACTGTTGGCTGCGACGGATGCAGAAGCGGTTGTCTGGGATGCAGACATTCGCGACGCGACATGGACATCCGGGCGAGGGACTCTTCTGCTTCGAGCAGGTACTCAAGCGATTGAAGAATGCGCAACGTTTACTTCTTACGGCGCTTCATGTCCGGCTCAATCGATCCTGCTGGAACTGCTCGCGCTTTGCGCGTCGGCGCCTTTCGCTTCGGTGGAGCATTCATCGCCGGCTTTGCCTTGCCGTCACTATCTTCATGACACTTGATTTTCTCGAAGGCTTGGGCCTTGTTCACGACATCCGCTGCCATACACAGCTCGTACTCCTTCAACAACGCATCTTCCCGGATCGCGAATAGACCTTCCATTAGCACTGGCTTGGACGCATTATCGTTGCCACTCTCCGGGCTAGACGCGACCCCACGAGCTGCGTCACGATTTGCTTTCATTCGATTGATCGCCACGCTCTTCGACGCACTATAGCTTATCAGTGCACGTACTCCTTCCATGAGGTTGGACCTACATACCTTCTGCCTACGGGAAAGCGGCCAAGAATGGTGAATGGCTTACCACGCCTCCTCTTGGACTTGAGGACCGCCGCCACAGGACTTCCTCGCACGACCTCTTGCTCCTGCGCATTATACTTGAGTGGAGCTGGACCTCGCCCATAACTTTGCAAGAGCTCCTGAGCATATTCGATTGTCGGCTCTTGTGGAGACTCGAAACAGTACTCGGGGCGTGACCCATTCTCATGCCGCTCAGGAGGCGGTGTCGGGTATGACGAGCTTGGCATCGAGTGTGCTGACAGTATCTTCTTTCCTGTTTCGCTTCGTTTGATTACAAGCTTAATCTCTGGTTGGAGGGACATTTTGCATTTGTTGGTCTGACGGATCCTTTGCTGGGGCACTATGTGTGATGGAAGGTCTTATGAAGGTCAGCGAAGAAAGCTTGAAATGATGTAGTGAAAAATATGAAGTACGCGAACGAATGAATGAGTTGATTGTTATGATCTGTGGAAGTCTCTGGTCCTGCGATTCACTTTCCAATGCTTCGTTGTCCTTGTGCCCGTGACTCTGAATGTCAATGCATGTGAGACACTGGATACAAAGCCTTCGGCCTGCGATAGGCACAGAGTAGAACAGATTTTTCCCATCCACGTCCCGTGCTCCCTTGTTGGCATCATCTAATCTTCCTCATCAAACCAAGTAGCAGCCTTATGCTTCCCATCACTATCCTCCAAACCCTCATACAAAGAAACACCCCAACTCCGACTCGGATTGTTATACCTATGATGATACTTCCCCAATTTATCAATCTTCTTCAAATCCTTCTTCTTCAACACACATTCCAAAGTGTAGAAATTCTCCTTAATATAATCTTTATGCACAGATTTCGGGATCGCGCTTGTCCCTCGTGCAAGTCCCCATTGTAGCGCGACTTGTGCTGGCGTGCAATTGCGTTTCTTTGCGATTTTTTGTATGACTTTGTTCTTGAGGAGTGGGTCGGGAGGTGGCGATTCTTTGTAGGTTGGGTTGGTGCCTCCGAGAGGGGAGTAGGCTGTTACGTGGATGCCGTGGTCTTTGTGCCATTGAATCCATTCGGTTTGTTGGAGGTAAGGATGGAGTTCCATTTGGTGGACTTGGGGTGGGGTTGTAGTTTTGTTCATAAGGTCGGTCAATTGTTCTGGAGCGAAGTTGGAGATGCCGATGTGTCTGGTTCTTGTCAGCAATGTGATGTTGCATGGTGAGTGAGATTTGGCGTACCTCGCCTTGCCGCTCTTCTGAAGCAATGTCATAGCTGCCCAAGTATCGTGATAGGATATGAAGCTGTTCGCTCCACTACCACCAACAGGCCAGTGCATGTGATACAGGTCGAGGTACTCCAAACCTAACTTCTGCAATGAGCCGTCGATACCAGCCTCGACTGCATCGTGGTGATCGTTCCATAGCTTAGAAGTGATCCACAGGTCTTCCCTGCTCAGGCCGGTCTTTGCCAGTCCATCCGCAATGCCTTTGCCTACTTCTTCCTCGTTATAGTAAGCAGCAGCACAGTCAATGTGTCTGTATCCAACTTGTATTGCCCATGATACAGCTTCGCTGGTGTTCTTCTCTTTCAAGTTCCATGTACCGAATCCGAGTGTTGGAATCGCATCTAGAGTTAGGCCGTTGACTGGTCCGGAGTCCTGCTCATTCAGTGGAATCTGAGCATCTTGAGAAGTTACCAATGCCGCCAATGGCAGCAATTTAGTAAGTGCCTTCATGTTTATATGAAGTACGTGTAGATCAAATGAAAGAGGAACAGAGTAGCTACTTGCTCACAAGAGGAGTACCTATATCTAAGGATCACCTCATCATGCTCGATGTCCCAACCTGCTCCGCACCTCTTCAATGCGATGGGGACATGGATGGTCTTATCGTGATGCAATCGTGGCCGTCATGCACCTGCAGCTGCCCTTTGTGGAGATCCAGGATCGCGTCCGCCCGCGCGAAGCTGCAGAGCTCTAGTCTCGCCGCTCGTCCCGTGATTTCGTGTTATTTGTTTACTTTCGTTGATGAACAAAAGCTCCATCTCGGCAGCTGCCATAGTCCAGTCTCCGGAGCTATATGATCTGACCGCAAGTGTCGTGCATGCAAGGTACGTGTTACGGTGTGTTGCTACCGTCCGAATGAACGCAGACCGCTTGAAGTTAAAGCATCTTCGCTCATGCTGATACCATAGGACGCAAGATTCGGTATGCTGCTTAAGCCCGTCCAGATGTATTCATTGTAGATGCCACAGCTTGTGACTCGTGAAACATAAAGTGAAGTGTTCAGTCGAGTCCGAGTCGCTCTCACATGTAAAGAGTGATCCGCGACTAGCGCCGGGAAGAACCTTAATTCAATCATTTTCGCGTCCCCCGCGTCGTCTTCCAAGCGCGACTCGACCAAATTTCTCTTCCTTTCTTTCTTTCCGCTCGACAGGTTCGAGTTTGGCGACGACAAGGTACAATTCGTCAAGATGAAGTACGTTCTGGTATCTGGAGGTCAGCACACGTCACGCAAACCTTTTACGTGTTACAATACTGACTCTTCGCTCAGGCGTGATAAGCGGCGTCGGAAAGGGCATTATTGGTATGGCATTGTGGTCACATAACGGACGTGATCGTGTGCTCACATTGCCAAGCCTCTTCTGCAGGGCTGCTACTGAAGACTATGGGTCTGAAAGTATCCAGCATCAAGATCGATCCTTACATCAATGTCGACGCTGGCCTCATGAACCCGCGAGAACACGGTGAAGTCTACGTCCTGGATGATGGAGGAGAGACCGATCTCGATCTGGGTAATTACGAACGATACCTCAACATCACCTTGACCCGGGACAATAACATCACAACTGGCAAGATTTACGAAAGAGTTATCTGGAAAGAGCGCAACGGCAAGTACTTGGGCAAGACTGTTCAAGTGGTGCCGCACGTCACGGGGGAGATCGAGGATTGGATCGCGCGGGTCGCGAAGATCCCGGTCGATGACACCGGAGAAGAGCCAGATGTCTGCATTGTCGAGTTGGGAGGTACTGTCGGTGATATCGAGAGCATGGCCTTCGTTGAGGCACTATGTGAGCTGCGCAGAAATGCCGGCCGCGACAACTTCATGCAGATCCACGTCTCCTACGTTCCCGTGGTGCATGGAGAGCAGAAGACGAAGCCAACGCAAATGGCCATCAAAGCAGTACGCTCAGCTGGTCTCATTCCGGATCTCATCGCCTGCCGCTGCGAAATACCACTGGATGCTGGCGCAATCGACAAGATCGCTCGTTTCTGTCAGGTCCAGAATGAGAACGTGCTGGCGGTTCGAGACATGCCATCAACATACCAAGTCCCCATTTTGCTCCACGAACAAAATCTGGTTCGCCTTATGACTTCGGCTCTTCGCTTGGACGCATTACAACTCTCCACTCAGCTCAAGGAGAAGGGAATTGAAATCTGGGAAACCTGGCAACGTCTGACCCTTGGTATAGAGCACGTTCACCAGACTGTCGAGATTGTCCTGGTTGGCAAATATCTCGACCAGCCAGATGCATATTGTTCTGTCGTCAAATCTCTCGAACACGCAGCAATGTTCTGTCGCAAGAAGCTAAAAGTACACAACGTCGATGCGGAACATCTCGAGGAAGCTACTAAGAGCAGCGATCCCGCGGCATTCCATAAGGCTTGGCATGATGTCTGCACGGCGAAAGGAATTCTGATCCCAGGAGGATTTGGTACTAGAGGCACAGAAGGAATGGTTGGGGCCGCCAACTGGGCAAGAAAACACAACATACCATACCTGGGCGTCTGCTTGGGTATGCAGATCGCTGTGATCGAGTTCGCTCGAAACATGTGCAACGTACCACTCCCCAAAGCAACATCATTCGAGTTCGATGGAAGCGATGCGGATCGAGTGATCATCGACATGCCCGAACATAATCCAGGTCAAATGGGCGCGACCATGCGTCTCGGTATTAAGCCAACATACTGGCAGCCCAACTCAGAGTGGAGTAAACTGCGGTCTCTCTACGGATCGAAGAACGACCACGTCAATGAGCGACATCGTCACCGCTACGAAGTCAACCCGGAATATATCTCCAAACTCGAAGAGGCTGGCCTTTCATTCATTGGCAAGGACGAGACCGGTGTCAGAATGGAGGTCATCGAGCTCAAGGATCATCCGTGGTTTGTGGGTGTGCAATTCCATCCCGAATACCTCAGTCGCGTTCTTGAGCCTTCGAAACCATACTTGGGCTTCATTGCTGCTAGTGCGGAAATGCTGGACAAGGTCCTTAGCGGAGAGCAGCTTGGATGAGCCCCGTCAGATATCCATGTGTTCCCGACGCTTCCTTGGACTATCTACACTTTTTGTTGCAGCAGACTACGGCGTTCAAGGCAAGTGGTGTTCACAAGCTTCTGGGTTTGGAAACGTCCGCCGCCATGAGGTTAAAGATACCGGACTAGATTGCGCCTCTGACTCGCGAAGTTGGAGTTCGATGATACAAGGTCTTATCATTGGGTTGGGCATAAAGTCTGGGACTGGGGCGATGGCGATAGATAAAGCACTCCGCGTGACAGTGGAGTCGCAACGTGGTAACGTAGTCTGATACTTGTTGTTTCCTACATAAGCCCTTGCTGAGTGGGAAGTTTGTAGAGACAGGTCCGAACCTTACGTCTGTTCGTCGTCTCATAGACGAGCCAAATCGAATCTGATACAACCCATAGGCTCGTGTGTTGGTTCAACTCATGACCTCCACCCTACTATGGTTCTGTCTCCGCGTGAAGAGTGGCAAAGGGTCGCTTGCGGCACAGTATTCCGGCGCCGAAGGACCTGGATGTTCCATGTTCGAGCACCCTTGCTGGCCCTGCCACAAGCACGGGCACCATCTGATCACCATCGAAGATCATCATTTTTCGCCCCCAATATCGTAGGTAAGGATACGATAACTCGGTAAGGACGAGCGCCATCTCCAACAAAGAATGCTGGCCGAGAACGGAGAAATTGCAGGAGACTCTGGAGGTGCTGAAACAGTCGGACTCACTGACGATCACTAACGCAGTGATGATTGCTACATGTTCGAAAGAACACTCGTTGGCGTTCACTTCGGCACTGTGTTCGTACATCCGCTTGCGTCACCGGGAGGAGGCGGCCACCCTTGAGCAAGAGGCAAAAGTTTCTCTTGAACCCTGCTCCGTACGGAAGCGAGCAGAATGTCATGCACATGCAGTCGAAAATGTCTGTGAGAAGGCTCGCGTACGATGAAGTGCGCACGCAGGTCTCGGGCATTGATCGCAGAAGCTCGGGTTGGGAGAAATCTACTATATCGTTTCGACACAACGATCAGCGAGGAAGCAGCTCCGGACAGGATATACCATGATTGAAGCAACCCTGCCGGCTGTCCATCAATTGAGGAGCCGAGTGTGATAGACTCGTGATTCGATCAATGGTACCTGACTGTGAGGATGAACCATGCGGCATCTGTTTCTGCAACTGCACATCGTACGCTATACGGGTAGCTGTCCGGTGA
The DNA here is from genome assembly GCA_012978405.1 of Pseudocercospora macadamiae. NCBI lineage: Eukaryota > Fungi > Ascomycota > Dothideomycetes > Mycosphaerellales > Mycosphaerellaceae > Pseudocercospora > Pseudocercospora macadamiae. Next base: position 140,365 of record WRNY01000069.1, read on the forward strand.
CAGGTGACATGTCTGACCAGACCGATGGGTTCAAGTGCACACGATAGCAAGTATCTCGTCAAAGTTCCTCAGCTCACTACACCATGCGGGATTCTAATCTTTGTCGTTTAGATAGGAACAGGGAGTTGCAAAGAGACTTTGAAACAATGGCAACTGAGAACTCCGCAGATAGAGATGGGTGATCCATGCAAAAAGATAGGCAAGTCGTTTTTGCCTTTGCCAGGAGTGTGAATACAGGTTCACAGCCCTGTCAGTGCTGGTCTATTCTATGGGAGTGTTTGCCTATCTTGCTCGAGCGATCGCAAAGTGTGGCCGCACTCCAGAGCTTCTATCGTCACAGGATGTCATTTGTCTGGAATCCCAGCTCGATGCTTGATTTGCATATCTATGCTCGAGTCAGTCTTTTCTTGTACCACGAGGTGTTTAATGTTATCTGCCATGGATACCGACTCCAGGTCCTAATTGCTGTCCGGGCAGAATGGAACGAATCCATAGCCTGAAAGTGCTGGATTCCGCGGAGAGGAGAACGTTGGAGTCACAGCCTGTAGTGAAGGCTAGATGAAGTCTGAAGAGACAAGCACCCTGGTTGCAGAAGACTGTATCAGTACAGGCGAGCTCATGCTCCGCCACGCAACTGGCTGCCCTCTCTCTGGTTGGATTTGTAGTGGCATCGTCGTCCAGGACCTCGAGAATGTATATCGCAGATACTGCTTGGCAAGTGAACATGTGGCTGCCGAATATCCGGAGGTGTGCACGAGCGACATAAGTTGTGTACAGTTCGATGTTCGAGCATGTCAGACGAGGGTAATATGTAAGAAATCGTCGTTTTGCTACTCTAGCCTATCGTTACATGTCAACCCACCATCGCCAAAAAGAAAATCAACCATCATGACACCGAAATGAGCCCACTATGCATGCTCAGGAACTATATCTCTTGTTTGGTCATCAACATGAAGTTCGGTCCGTCAATCTCGTTCGTGGCGGATCGTAGATCGGTCGCACCTTCCAACGCCAACACAAATTATTACTCCATCACCATCGTCCCGAGAAGTGCTGTCGAGGTGCAAGACGCGCTCGACACTTTCGCTGCAAGGAGAATCCAGAATATGCAATGCTGCCTGACCATATAGTGATATCAAAGATGAAGCCTCCACCATCCAATGATTGTGCAACGTCCACACGTTACACAGTCTCTGGAAATCGCTCGGTTTGGGCGACTTAGCGCTTGTGCAGTAAAGATTGACGCTGGTGTCAGGCATCACTGCCGCACAATCATCAATATTAAAACAAGACTTAGCCGCGAGGTCTCTACTCGTCCTGCCTACTTCTTTTGCCTTTCTTTCTCGACTTCATCTTCATGTTCGGGCTTACGCCACCAGAGCTGTCCGAGCCATCAGAATCATCAGCAGAAGACGCAGAGCTCTCAATTTCCTTCTTCGGCTTGCCTTTGCCCTTGCGCGCTTCGGAACCCTTCTTCACGCCGACATTGAGTCCTTGGCGACGAAGAGACTTCAGGAGAGCACTGCTTGCGCGCATGCCAGGAAAGTCTTTGGCAGTGTACACGCTGAATACATCAGTGACGATGCTGGCGACATTACCATTGAACATCGCCCCCGGTGGCATGTGGGTAGGATCTACACGCAGTAGTCTGAACTTGAGACGATATTTCCCAGGCGATCGACAGCTCAGATCTGGGAATACGAAGAATGTGCCAGCATTGCTGTTCTCATCCTTGGCTGGATAAGGCGATGCAACGAGTGTACCCATCAGTCTCCGAGTGGAAGGCACTTCTGACAACTCTGTTTCGTCATGTCCATCTGGACTGAGCAGTGTGCAGTCGAGTGCGAGCATAGCAGAAGGGTCCTGTTCAGGCATGCCATTCTGGTCCGTAATCTTCAGTTCAAGAATGGGCGGTGGATCGATGACACGACGATCACGCTCGCCGAAACCGCACGCTCGAGCCGCCGCAGGCTGTTGACGCATGGTCAGAGTGTAGTTCAGCGGTGGAGGCTTAGGGATTTCCGGACGCTTTGTATTACCACGGCTAGAAGGCGCAAGAGATGACCGAGGAGAGGCCTCCGAGTGTGTGTAACTGGTTGGAGAAGAGAAGGTACTGTGAGCTGGACTATACTGTCTTGGTCCACTTTGCTCTGTGTTGACCGTCGGATGTGGGTGATACCTTGGATGCGGCGCACCAGCGTACGATTCCGAGTGATGAATCGGCTGCGACGGTCTTTGTGGGACAGGCCCACGGTCATACAGGTACTGAGGAGGCTGCTGATAATGTTGAGGTTGCATTGGATACTCAGCTTGCGGATTGCCAGAGTGTGTTGCTGGTGAGCTACGATAGATCGGTTGCTGAGCCGACGTCGCCGGTTGTGACCGAGGTGGTGAAGGTGGATTGGACGAAAGAAGATGAGCGACTGGGATGGATCTTGTGGGTGCTCTCGTTGGAGAAGTCGCGCCTGGTGGTGCTACTTGCATTGGTGGCAGTTGTACGGAGGAGCCACCACGATCTTGACCTGGTCGGTTGGGCGGCACCAACTGGATGGGAGCCAGCTGTGGTCCTGAGGAGCGTTGATCGGGCCTGCTCAGGAAGGTTGAGGTCGGGAAAGTTGACTGACGCTGTAGTTGGGCCATGTTGGCAGAGTCGCTGCTCATGAATGGAGGTTGTAAGGGCCACGAGCGGCCTGACTGCGACATAGATCCTGGTGTGCAAGTATGTCGTGTCTGCGCAGCGTCATCTGACGATGCGTGCGAGTAGTTGGTGCCCTGACCCTCGATGCAAAAGTTGATATAGGCTTGCCGAGAGTTCCTGTCTGTGGTGGTGGCTTGCGGGCTGCGAGGCTGCAGTGAACGAACAAAAGCCTGTGTCGAGTAGATGTGTTGCCAGCGGAAGCGCAAGATATGTGGCTATCTCTCCACTCGTGCAGTGTCGATGCCGATTCACTTGGTTCCGAAGCACGGTATTTGAGATGCGAGGATCGCCTGTTGCGACCAAATGCAGTGAGACCGAATGCTCACTCTGCAAGAATGCTGTGTTAGATGGGGCTCCCGAAGATCATGCGTGCGTTAGGTATGGGACGAGAATAGAGAGTCTTCCTTTGCACCGAATTTGAGGAAGAGAATGAGGGCCGTAGTACGAGGTTGAAGCGATGTCGTGCACATAGACAACGAGAAAGAGCGGTCGGTACACTGTGACCGCAGGGATAGTTCCGTATACTTAATGTCTCTGGTCGCTACACACACGGCGAGGCGCTAAGGCAGGTAGGAGCGGATCAAGATACCCTGGTTTTGAGCGTGCTGCACCTGCACGAAGGCGTCAAGACCAGCGACAAAGTAGACGGCGTTTTGGTAGCGAATGAGCAAGGGTTGCGCAGGCTGGTCGTTTTGGCGAAGACGTCAGAAAAGGACGGCGTCGCTTCTGGCATTTCCCGTGTGCCAGCGTGCAGTAGACGACCCCAGCAGCGAGCGAGAGAAGAGGGTCAGTCTGCTGGGTACCAGGTCCCAGGTGGGCGTCCCACAGAGCACAAATAGTTCGCCTACAGTCCCATGTGCAATTAGCCGTCTAGGTGCTGTATACAACCCGAAGAGTAGCACTGAATGCGGAATAGGGCACGCAGGGAGATTGGAAGCGCTTACCGCTATCAAGGTCGAGTTCAGCAACAATAACCAGGTTATCGGCAGACAGCTGGCCGTTACAAACCCGTGGCCGAGCGCGCTACCAAATCTTAAATTGCTGTTGTACTACTGCGTTCTGAGGCGGACGCATGAACCGTCCCAAGGCGACAAAGTCAATGTTTGTTTGCAAGTTCCGGCTGTCGAGAGTGAGGCGGCGAGCCATTCAATAGGTTAGTCCACCCTGAAAGTGAACGCCCTAAGCTTCTTCAGGGCGCCAAGCAAAACTAGCACCGTTGGCTGAAGCGTCGGTCTCACGTTCGTTTCGCACCAAAGTACCAGATGCCTGAACGCCTCGAATAATGATCACCTGCAGACAGGAGCCAGGTCCTGACACCAACGCGGCATCAAAGTCGGATTTGGTGCCTCCGCCGCAGTGCTCACGCGGAAAACGTTCACATTTGTCAATTGTCCAGATTCACGACCACGATGTGCAACCCACCTCTACCGAGTTACGCGCACCATCTCCGCAGTCGAGTCCGCTTATAGAAGGCATATCGGCCCACCGGTGGTGTTGCGGTGTGCTGATGGCTTTTGAACTCGTGGCCACAGGATGTTTCCAACCAGGTTGACCATCTGGTCACAAATCGCCTTCACGAGAAGTCCTTTGGTGGTGGGTGGACACCGTACCCTTGGAAGGAAGCGCGGATTTGGAGTTGAATACCCGACCACTGAGAATCGGAGGCGCAGTGTCTGTTCCGCTCATCCTGGTAAGAAGCTCTGAAATGGGGTCAAGGCCATGCAAATCTGAGATGCGTGACAGACAAGGTCAAGCAGAATCCAATGTCTGTCCCGATCTGTCGAGTTGACGAGACGAAATTGCTCTCTCGCCGATTCGGTGTCAGACTATTACTCATTGCAGATGGGTGGAAGGAGTCTGACCTTCGGCTGCCGCACCCGGAGATCCTGGATCCCTGACAGCATGGAGCAATTCTGGTGAGACGGCACAGACGCGAGCAAAACCCGGATCGACTTTGCTCTTGGTCACAATATCGTTGTTCTGACCGACATTGATCGCAATTTGCTCCGTCCAGGCTCCACGCCCTGTTCCGGACGCGTCAGGAGGTGTGGTTGCATGGAGGGTTACAACGCGTCTGAAAGTGCCAGAGCTCGAGAGTGTCGATGAGATCGAGCTGCAGCGAAAGCCGCCTATTGAATCTGCTGCGGCACATTTGGAGTCCGAATGGGTGGGAGAGCTGAGCTACGCAGGCCCTGTCGAAGCAGCGCACTAGTGCCATCACTGCAGCCATCGAAGCGTCAGCCACCGCAAAAGCCGCCGAAAGTCGTGGAGCCGCACATGTTCATCACAAGCTGCCTGGGCAGGTTGAGTGAACATGCCAGTGGTCGGGCACTTGGAAGAAATGCCCGCGAGAAAGACGTGGTAGCAGGAGCAACCGACAGAGAGACGTCCTAGCCTCGGCCCACGTGGCCTGCGCCTTCCGCAATAAGGCGCAACGGCGACGGCTCCTTCCCTCGCTTGCCGCCTGTCAACTGCTGATGGGGCAAGCGGGCTGAAAGCCAAACTTTGCCAATGAGACCTCAGGTCACTCCTGGGAGCTCCATCGCGAACAACCACGCTATCGCCGCTCCGCCGCTGGTACTTCACGCGGTCCTGCGGGCACGCATCACATCACACCTGACAGGCCGACTCGAGACCAGGTCTGGTCGTTCGACTCCGGCTGATTGCATCCACCGCGCTGATGCACCGCAGCATTGCATTTCCTGAACCGCAGGCCCAGGAACTCACCAAGCCTGCATAGTCAGGCCTTGGACGCATCCTTGGCTCCAACACCAATTACGACCGGCACGGAGAATTGTCGGCGGCTGGCAACGCGCATGCTTTTGCAGTACTTGGGGCACCATCAGATGATGATCTTCGCATCTCACACCAAGCACTGGAAGGCCGACTTGGAACTGTTCGGCGCACCGCAGTGTCAATGCTGCAGCAGGAGATCGCAGCTCCATCAGTCGCGCAAACGGTTCTGTCGCTCCTACCTCAGGTGCGGACGGGTATGGCGTGTGGCTCCGCGACCTATCTACACTCGACCGGGCCGCAGTACGGTGAAGGCCTCGGCCCACTTGTTCCGACCGTGGATCCCGTGCGCCATGACATTGCTTGACCTCGCCTCGCAAACGAGCTGCTTATCCTGACAATATCTCGAGAACCAAATCCGAACAGGCAGCCATGCTTGCTTCACCACTTGCCGACAGCGCTATCTTTTTGGCATGTCGCTTTACGCACGCACGATGTCTGACCGAAGTATCATGACGCACAAACCTGGTGCGCTCCACTAAGTGTTCTCGTGGTCTGTCCCGACTGTATGGGACAGTGGAGCGTGAAATTACCTCCTGCAACCCATGCTTCGAATAGTCAGCCAGCAAAGAACAGGCCACAAAATTCTTTGCATTCAGTGGCTTGAGCATCTCGAGACATTCTACCAAGATCGGTCGTCACGTTCTCCCTTCGATCGATGCCACGGATTCGCTTCTCCGATGGCTCACGGCTTATTGACGGGCATGTTGTGCAGGTCAGCCAGCTATCAACCAATCATCCCGGACGTGTTGGCCATAACCGCTGAGTGCGGCAGTATGCATGAGCGTCGATGTTCGGCTCGAGGCAATTCTCATCCATGCATCAGCGGATCACCGTCAAGTATTCGCAGGATGAAATTGATAGAGCCAGTCGCGCAAGCCTTGCAATGTGGACACTTCAGGCATGGAAGAGGTAAGACGCATAAGAAAACATGGGACCTACTCAAGGCCAGGCCAACAGAAAAGCGTGAGACCACTTCGGAGCGCATGGCTCTGTACAGTGCTGACTGAGTTAGTGACGGCCAGGCGTCCTTACTAGCGCTTTACCAGCCTTCGAAGAGCCTCGTCTACACCGTTTGCGGTAGGCGGCTAACGATAGACAGTTAGTTCCCGCTCGTCCAGGATCCCCTATCCGTCACTGAGTCTATCAGCACTGTATCAGTCCAGGGCAATGATGTCCAGTGTTCAACTGGGCTCTGTCTGGTTAATGATCCTGGATGAACGATCTTTTAATGACTGCAGACTTACTTCACCAGAGAAACGCACGCAAAACCTTGGATGATTTCAAAGGACGCGGTGCCTGAACCTTGTACACACTACTCTGATCTCCATCAAGTACAAGTGAAGCACCTGTTGGACAGGTATGCCGTCTCCCCTGCCAAATTACGGTTCAAAATTTCACGACCTTTCCTACGATCCTGGTCATGGCATTTCTCGGGCCTTGTTACTGTGGACCATGTGTTCTTGATCGACTAGAGTACATGCCTGACGGATACTGCACTGACACGGACAGCGTTTGCCGACTCCACGTCAACACGACCTACTGTCGATGTTTGTCTGCTGGAGTGCAGGGTTGAACGCGTGCTAAATGGAGTCTCCACTGCGGCTCGATACAGTGTTGACTGAGTTAGTGACGGTCAGGCATCCTTACTAGCGCTTTACCAGCCTTCGAAGAGCCTCGTCTACACCGTTTAAAGCAGGCGGCTAACGATAGACAGTTAGATCCCGCCCGTCCAGGATCCCCTATCCGTCACTGCGTCAAACAGCACTGTACAGTGGTGATTTTTGAAGTGGATCAGGTCCGTGCGTCTACCGGGGGTAATCATACCTCGCTACTTACTCTGCAAATTGTAACGCAACTGCTTGTAGCTAGTCGGCAGACGGAAGAGGACAAGCT